>JALPQI010001518.1:0-123420 GCA_025490895.1 Thaumatotibia leucotreta
CTGTCTCACCACCACCCCCGCCAGCTTCAGTCTGTGGTTAATTCTCTAAAGAACAGAGCACATGACCTTTGTGACCCTGAATTTCTAGAAATTGAGTTATCGCACGTTCAGGAGGTTCTTAAGAGAAATGGCTACATAATGAACAGACGGCAACCCAGACGAACACCGAGGAAGAAACATCCAGATGTTGCAAGGCGACCAGCATTTTTGCCTTATGTCAGGGGTGTAACGGACAAAATAGGTACGCTTTTGAATAAGTATGCCATACCAACCGTTTACATGCCGTTATCAAAGGTGGCAGGTCATCTAAGGTCGCCTAAGGATGTTTTACCTTATCACACACCGGGCGTTTATAAGATCGATTGTAGCTGTGGTAGTTCCTATATTGGGGAAACCAAACGCACCATAGCGGAAAGGGTCAAGGAACATATCACGGCTGTTAAAAAGCGTCAAACGAATAAGTCTGCTGTGGCCGAGCATTTGTTGGAGTCCGGACCTAACCACTGGATTGAGCTCCATAACCCGAAAGTCCTCTCAACCGAGCGTATACATCATAGCCGAAAAGTACGTGAAGCTATTGAAATTAAGAAACATCGGAATTTTAATCAAAATGAGGGGCAAGGAATCTCGTCTGCGTGGAATCCCGTGATTTACAAATGTAAGCGTGGTGAAACATTCATTTTTAAGCCATTGGATGTTGTGAGTGTTGTGTGTAGGCCTAGTGACAACCCTAGCCTAGAAGTGAATAATCAAGATCAAGTGCGGGTAGTTCGAAAAACCCGCGCAGCTCGAAGGTGTTGATACATTCTCTCGCCAGTCTGCCTGCGACCACGGGTGTAACGTCATGCCCGAAACGTCAGGATATAATTAAACGTAAGTTTACGCGATTAAGACCCGTTTGTCTGTAAAATAGAGTGATAATCGTGAAAGTTTAAATCAATATAACTTCCTTGATTTATGGGGCGGTCATACAAAACAGATTCCTATTAGTTAAAACGTGATGGCAACGATGAAAACTGGACCATTACATTGTTGATTCAATCTTGATTCAATCTACGATTCTGCACTCAGCCCCACCGTAAGCTTCTAAATCCGCAAATTTCGAGGCTTTGTCCCTGTCGCTCTTATGAAGACTTCGTTAGAGTGACAGATACTAATCCTCGAAATTACGAATTTCGAAGTTCACGGTAGTAGGGCATCGTAGTGCAATAACAAGGATATGTAAGACGATTCTATGATTCGTTCAGCGAGCACCGGACACAATTGAAAACACGTGCATTGTGTGCATAATAATACTATAATAGCTATAGTTTGGTAAACTGAGAAATCGGGACGACCCTTGTGTTTTGCTATTGTCTATGACTCGATGTTTTGTTTCGAATAGGATTGGTAAACATTTCAAGTGTGAAAGAGGACCGGCACTCCGTTCGTGGCTCGCAGTAGGTCCTCAGACCCTGGTAAGTACGTAAACACATATTGTAACATACATACAACAAAAAAAAAACCGTCGAATTGAGAACCTTCTCCTTTTTAGGGTTCCGTAGCCAAAATGGCAAAAACGGAACCCTTATAGATTCGTCACGTCCGTCTGTCCGTCTGTCACAGCCGATTTACTCGGAAACTATAAATGCTACATTAACGAAATTTGGTAAGGATATGTGTTGTATGAACGGCTACAGGATTATTAGGATACTAAATTGTAAAAAAAAAACATTGAGGTGGGGGCGCCCTCCATACATGGAACTGAGGGATAGAATTTTATTTTTAGTTGTATATACCTAAGCATGTGGGGTAGTATTAATAGAAAGGTTTTTGAAAATGATATGAAGGTTTATAAATCTCATTTTTATTTAAGCAAATCGTTTTCGAGATATCAGCACTCAAAGTCTGAAAAATGTGTCCCCCCCCCCCTCTATTTTATAAACTACGTGATATAAAATTCTGAAAAAAATATATGTTATGCACATTAATAAACTCTATCAACGATTTTTGATTTGATTAAATTATCTCATATAGTTTTTGAAGTAGGTTGATTTAACTGTATTTTTTTAATAATAAATTGATAATGGTACGGAACAATTCGCGCGCGAGTCCGACTCGCACTTGGCCGGTTTTTTTTGAAGTCGGTTAAAAAATCATTGGTAGGCGACTCATGGTAATCATGGTAAACACACGGGTAATAATTGGTACATAACGCGATAACGCGAAGACAGCGTGTAATCTTCTCTTTATCAATAAACAGTTAGGTACTAGCGCCTTGAAGAGGACTTACACCTGTTTTGATTACGTGTATTTTAACAAGATAGGTATTATCAGTCTTGACCTGATTTTCGTCGGCGTGTTAGCAATAAACAAGTAAATGCTTATATTTACCTACTTACCTATCCTCCTGCCACCCATATAAAAAAAATGCCTGTGAATTTTGAATTAATAATGCAGGAAATAGAATAGAATTTCTTTTGTTTAAGGAGACCTTTTAATAGGCCTCTGGGCGGCA
This sequence comes from Thaumatotibia leucotreta, assembly GCA_025490895.1. Classification (NCBI taxonomy): domain Eukaryota; kingdom Metazoa; phylum Arthropoda; class Insecta; order Lepidoptera; family Tortricidae; genus Thaumatotibia; species Thaumatotibia leucotreta. The sequence continues at coordinate 2,498 of JALPQI010001518.1, forward strand.
GGAGGCTATACCGATCGTTAGTATAATCTAAAAAAATAAACAAACCTTGCATTATTCCATAATCAATTAATCAAGCACTTGTATAACACGATCTTGGTTTTATTATGAATTTAAAATCTTAAAACTTTAGTTCTCATATTTTTTTAATAAAATTATTTGTATTTATTAGTACCCTCTAATGCATAAGACAGGCAAAAATGCATTTCAAATTTGAACCCTAACAGCAGTCAATAGAGTCCAAAACCAATGAAACCATATTTGTCTTCATATGCATTAGAGGGTTAACGTAAAAAAATTATCTACGAACGTGTTTCACGGTATAATGTTATGGAGCGTCAGCAATATTATTTACATTTTTTTAGATTCTCCTGACGATTGGTATAAAAATAGTACATTACGACACAAGTGCGAAAAACACTCGTGTCGATTTAAAACACTCCCTATCGGTCGTGTCTTAAAACATCGCCGCTCGTTTCGAATTTCGTTTTTGAACGTGTCTCGTACGACGTTTTTTTAGTACAGATGGCCCTCCGAAGTTTTGGACCTGACGTAAAATGACCGACTTCTCGCACTAGAGCCTAAAAAGTACACCATCTGTACTAAAAATAAATTATTAGTTAAGTGCAGTAGGCAGAGGTACGAGCTTTCTGCCTCAGACTATGTAAACCGATGTAATATAATTTTCACCACACTGCTCGTAAACACGCTGTTTGTCCTTCAATTTCAGAGCGCAAAACTGTGTTTTAATCTCGAGAGGTTAAAGTATTTTTTTAAATCTTCTGGATAGACTAAAGCAATAACTTATACGGCCTGAGAGTTAAATAAGCTTTTTGACGTTTGAACTAGACAGTACGTTCGAAAACTCAATAGTTTCAAACAAATTCATACACATGAACCTTTCATAATATTATATTCAATATGCTAAAATCCAAATTAAATACCACATTTTGTTGTAAAAGGCTTTTTCTCAAACTTGCTACGGAATGTTGATGTTACTTACTTTAAATTAAACCAGGAAATACTATGTACCCGGTGTCAATTGCTAAGATGATATGTAAAGAGATTTCATGTATTTATTTCACACCTAGGACTGCAAACAAACCGTGTTTTGTTTTGAAACGTCAAATTGTGACACTAGGTCTTGACATTCAGCCACAGAAAAGAAAAATAACCTAAGAACTAATGTCTATACCACCAGGTAAAAGAATACCTCAAACAGATTTAAAAAAAAAAGGCGCGAATGTTTTTTTTTTAAATGCACGATACTGTACTATTGGTTTATTTACAAATGAAATAGTATGGTTTGGCGAAATCAGTTCGTTTTATTTCACGGCAAGTTTGAGAAAAGCACTATACAAATCTCGGCGAGAAACAGGGTTACAGGCCGCGTATTCCTATCTGGCCTCAGTTCCTTCGGCCAGATATATCTACTTGGCCTGTAACCCTTCGTTTCCCGTCCTCTATAGTAATATACTATTAATTAAAAGTTCTAAAAATACGACAAATAATAACAATAGGAAAATGAAATTGTTGACACTATGCAAATTTCAGAACGCATCCGAATATTTTTTTCTTTTAAAATTTAAACGAGTTCGGTCGTGTTTTGTTTTCTTTCATTGGTGATATCTTAGTTTAACATACTTAAGTGGCTTTGGGGTAAAAATTGCGAGATGCGAAAGTGGGATAATTCCGAAAATCACAGAAAAATCGCCAATAACTACTTGAGTCTCATTTTGGACTTATCCTGAATTTTTAAGCATTGCCACGCCAATAAATATTTGAGGTTATTGTTTTATTATTTGTTTATTTTTTGGAAGTTGAGGAGTTGCAAATAAATACCTTCTAATTTGTTATGTTTGAGTTTTATTTCGCATGTTTCCTCGCTTTAGTGTGGTGAAAAATGTTGTGTTTCACTCGGCAGCAAAGCTTGTTTAACTCTCGTGCAAATATTGAAACCCGATAAAGCGAAAGATTCCAGAATTTGAACCACGAGCGCAGCGAGTGGTTCATAAAATGGAATCTTGAGCGATGCGAGGGTTTTAAGGCACGAGAGTTGAACAAGCTTTGCTGCCGAGTGAAACACAACATTTTTCACCACACTAAAGCGAGGAAACATGCGAAATAACTTTGCTCCCTAGTAAAACAAATAACTATTTCAGTACAGATGGCTCTTTATTTACGCGCTATTAGTGCGAGAATACTGTTCACGCGATGGCCTCATCGGAAGACCAGCGCTGGCACTCGCCAGCAAAATGCTGAGATGAGGCCATTTCGTAGCTTACACGTCCTTATTTGTATAATATTTATTTTTTCGTCCCTGTATTTTGTGTGTGCTACGAATAAAGTTTTTTCTATTTCTATTTTTCTATTTTTTTCTAGAAGTGGTTCATTTTACGTCAGGTCGAAATTTTCGGAGGCACATATGTACCTACTGAAAAACGTCGGACGATTCACGTGCGAAAATGACATTCGTAACTCGTGTCGATTTAAATCCAATCCGACCGAATCCAAGAGCGTCATTAGCGAAATTATAGAAAAGTGGAATTCCCCAGGGTGGGAAGGGACGACGTTCCTTCCCGCTACCGATCGAGTCTACCCACCATTGCGATGAACTTTCAGTATGGGACCAACATCGAAAGCGTACATGGAAAATTGACTTTTCCATACTATTGAACTCTAACTTATCACTCACTTTGTATGAGAGCAAATTTTTTTTTTTAATATTTCTATGTTGGTAATACTGAAAATTCATCGTAATGGTTGGTAGACTCGGTCGGTAGCGGGAAGGAACGTCGTCCCTTTCAATCCTGTAGACATTTTAGTACGCTATTTTCTTGTCTTAATACTTTTTTTTCCCGTAATTTTGATACGAAAACATATAAATAAGTATAATTAAACGTGTATTTAGTCACTACGCATACTTAGGTATATGACGATACCGCAGGATCTATGTATGATATGTATAATTTTAGTTACCGGTGCAAGATAGTCGAGAGTTACGAGTCTGTCGCGTACCATTTTGTGATGTGCTCTGGCAGCTGCCCCTCCTTCATTTAAATTTAAAACCGTTTGAGGTTTATAGTCACGCTATCTTCTAAAGCCGCGTTTTCAGTTTCACTTAGTGTTCTGAGCGAGCATTCGTTCGTTCTTGGGCAGATGAAAACAATAATTCACATAGCAAAATGTTCGTTCGTCAGCCCACAAACAAGATGCTCGCTCAGAGCACTAAGTGAAAACGCGGCTTAAGAGATTTATAACTTGTTCACACGGTACCTAAAAAGGTATAGGTCCATGCTTGTTTAGAACTCAATGCTATTGATTGATGTCAGCATCCTGTCAAACAGTCATGTCGTCTGTCAAAAATCCCCAAGTGGTTACAGAATAACTTCGTCGAAATTATTACGTTTTCTAAATTGACCTAAGTACTTCAGTGCAGTCTCGAGCGCCCGCAAATACCCACAATTTTACAGCAAAATGCCGCAATGTTGGCAAACAGACGGACGTAAACCGAAACGTGATAATGCAGGTTTTGACCCTTGTTGTTTTATTTAATTGTGTAATTTGTGTACAATGATATATAAGTAAAGATACGTTATACTCTAATAAAATGAGCGAAATAAATACTTCACATCATATACCTACGATTTATTGACAGTTGACATACACCTATCTTCATACTTCAAAATGCGTAAAAGAGATGGCAAAATATATATACTCGTATTTAATAAATAAAAAAGAGACAACTAGCATTTGACAATTGCGCGTGCATTCTTAAGGTTGTTATTGATAAACATTGTTTTATCTTTGTTACTCTTGATCTTAAACAGCATAAGCTTGTCTTTTTCTCGAAGTCAGTCAAAAACGTCAAAATGGCGTTCTATTTATTTTCAATAAATAGTAAAATTGAAAAAAAAAATATAATTCAGTTTAATTGTGCATGATGTGTGATGTTAAGGGCATTTTTGCATTTTATTTCGTAGTTTTCACTATTGTATAACATAAAATGACATTTTAGGGCGCAGTTCATGTGATTTGCGAAAACTCGGCAGTGGTACACTCCTCTCGGTGGTCTGGGTAGAACTAAGAGCGATTGTTAGAATTATCACAATCTGCGCGCTTCAATTTTAGAGCCGGTGTAACATATCTTTACTTATTATATCATTGTTTGTGTATACATTTTTTGGTATTTTTGTTGTAAAGTGACAAACTCAAATGGCCAAAACGGAAGACCAGCGCTAGCTCTGCTGGCAAAATGCTGAGTTTTGGCCATTCCGAGACAAATTTCGTGTTTACTGTTTTGTTTTGTTTCTACTTTGTCTCGAATAAACATTTTTTCTTTCTTCTTCTTCTTCTTCTACCATCGTTCAACGTTAGATGGCCTTTAGAACCTCAGAACTTCCGACTGGGTGAACTGATTTTGTCGTTTTTTTTGTATTTGAAAGCTGATGTTTACCTAATGCTTCCATTTTAATTTGGTCAAGCTCTGACAATGGCATCCATGAGAAAACCATATAATTATTCAATTTGCATTTAGCATGTGCACAATAACTCAATACGCCCACCGATTTTGATAATTAGGCCATACTTTTGCATGGATGTTATTACGGAATACTAACTCGAGTCATTGAAAGCCCTCCGTCCTCCCTCCTCCTACGGCGTCGGGCTTCTAACACTCTCGTTTGTAATTCCGTACTTACCTCCCTTGATCCACAAAGTACTATTAAAGTGTATTTTAACGTAAATTACTAAGGCTCGATTTCACTATACTTTTATTCGTCGAATAACGCTTACCTACTCTCGAATAGCAATGTCAAAAAGTCCTTAGTAATTCGGAACTAGTCTCTGAGAGTAAGGGTGAAGATACATTTATCAGAATGCGTAGGTACGCATTTTGTTTAATAAAATTGTCTGTTTAGTATGAAACGTGTAAGCATGCGTACGCGTGTGGAAAGCTCGGTCCCATATTAAACTAACATTTTCTATAGACAAAATGCGTACGCATGCTGATAAATGTGTCTTCACCCTAAGCGTTATTCTTCGAATAAGTTAGGTGAAATCAAGCCTTAAAATGTTAAACACAGGTCTCCCTGCGGCAACCAGCGATAAGCGGAAACCCAGCTGGCAGAGCGTACCGATACCAACTTTGAGAAGGAAATCTTATGTCATAGGTGCCGCTATGGTGTCTGTAAGTTTATGTCTGTTATTTTTGATAACTTTAAGCGGGGTCATGATACTCATTATTTTAAACACGACTGATGGAATTGGTATCATTGTTGGGATAAAACGACATACATAATTATTTAAAGGGCAAGACTCGTCTTGATATATTATGTAAGGAAAGGTATCTACTAGATGAAATTATTAAAACAAGTAAAATCGGCAATAAAATCTTTTATCAAAAAATTATACACTCGCGTTTTGTTGCGGTATACAGGTTGTTTTTTTAGATTTCCGTTAAATTGGACAGGTTACTTGGGACATTAATAGAAGTTGCCTAGTATATCGGCTTTTGAAAATTTCGTATAATTTTGTTTTCCTTTTCATATAATAATTGTAATGGTAATTTTGAGAGAACCTTAAGAATAAAATCTCAGGAGACTGACGGCACACGTCAAAATAAGTAACATTAGGATGTAAGGTTGCACTACACTTGTTCAGGCATTAAACTTATTTTTTTTGATAACTCAATAATATTGATAATTTTGGACTTAAATAAGCTTCCCTTTAATTTAACGGAAATCAATAAAAACACGGTGTATATATGTATTGGGTAATACTTGAATTATGCTATAACACCGAAGGGTGGCTCCATTTGTTAAGAAACAAATTTTCTCCATACTCAAGAAATTAAAAATTTACTTACACGTGCCTGGCAGTGCCAGCTGTCCCTGATAATAATAAAAACTTATCACTGCTATAGGTAGCAAATACGAAAACCTTGCGATTATGTCAGGGCCGTTGTAGCAAGGGCAAAATGTAGCTTATCACAGTTTGATAGTATGTAATAAATAAAATTTGCCAATTCTTATCATCATGCTCTTGCCAAGGTCTTCCTAAACGTCGAGTTTGTGTAATGAAAAAAATAAACAAGCTTAGGTATTTTGTGATATTATGTCGCAGACCATGATGGTAAGATGGTAACGCACGTAGTTTTTTTTCTTAATTTGAAATGGACTTACTCATGGCCACAGACTAGCATAAGGAAAGAAGACTCAAAGCGCTTCGTACGAATAAATGGAATATCTACCAAGTAAGGGTGGAACCCGGCCGTGCGTCTACAATTTCGATGGTAAAATGAGGATGGCGAAATAAGCTCATGAAGCTCTTGAGCACACTCCCCGAAGTGCAATATGTAGAACACCGACAGACTGGCAACTTTCCGCCGATGGGCTAAAGAGTGGTAGCCCAGCCATAAGCTTCCTGTCACCAATCATTCTCCTGGCTCTGCGTTCTACTATTTACGTATAAATAAAGAAGTTCTAAAAATCTTTCCTCCACAGTTTTTCTATTCTGTATTAGTAATCTACATACAGTGTGCTACCCTCATCCAAGCTTCTTTCGAAATCGAGTAATGGGATGTACATTATTTATTAATCAAACCCTATGTATGTTTTAATTAAAGACTAAAAATGTTAAATTATTTAACTTTGTAAGAAAAGTGAAAGAAAAAATTTTTAATGTTGGTGCTTCAAAATGTATTGTTATTTAGCGTTTGACAGTGACAGATAGCAGCTATGGTGATGATGACCAATAAAGAAATAAAATTAATTATACAGTTAATATAAATATTTTTTACTGTGTTAATACTTGAAAATGGTTGCTAGTAATGTGTATTATTAGTATTACCCATTTTCTTAAAAGCGCGGGTCATTGTAACAAACTGTATGTGCCAAATTGTTATTATTATTTTCAGGACGCATAAGCTCGTAAAATTTATTTTACTCTTAGCTAGAATTTTAATCTTGGACCATATTTTCGAATTCCACCTCAGAAGTTGGTGTGGTTGGTACCTAGTTCTAGTTCAAGCGTAATATTTAAGTATAAGGGTGCGGCTCCACTGACGCGGAGCGGAGCCGCGCTGTGGGAGCTCGGCCAATGAGACCGCATCGCATCAGTGTTTCGAATTCGAATTTGAAGAATGTAATTGGTCAATTTTGCACAGCTCCGCTCCGCTCCGCGTCAGTGGAGCCGCACCCTTACTGTCAATATTATTATTTAAGTGCTTTAAGTGCAGACGTGACTTTCCAGGAAGAGTCAATTCACGACGTCCATTCAATGCACGCAAATTTAACCTCTGGAGTGTTAGAAAATAAATCATCCTTAAAAGATGGTAAGCTGCTCTATTTCTGTACTATAATATGGTGTTATATTTCTCTAAATTATACAGTGCCTTGGACCATGTAGTCCTGTGAAGTTTTAAAATTTAAAAACTTAACCCGAAATCGAGGGCTCAAATCGCGGCTTTAAAGACTAATTAATTGTCAATATTAGCCAATTTTTTGGTCTCCTACTTTTCCTAATCAGTAGGTTTATGAATCTTATGGAGGTCCTGTGTTAATTATTTGTCATTGATGCTGTTACGTTCTTCCAAGTATGAAGTGTCTAAGAGCGAAAGTGAGGCATAGCACGATAATCGGTAAAAACGGGACCATCATAGTACCTATAGGCGCCAAGTAAGATACTGAATGGTCCTATAGACAGATCACCACTATCTTTGTGACAATTAGATTGTAGTTACATGGATTGTACATGGGTCTATATCGAATCGCATAATATACGTAGTATTGTTCCGTTCCAAAAGTCGTTTGTCCGAAACATTATTCGTCCTAATGCTTATTGTGTCTAACATTCATTTGCCGAAATTATTATGCATATGTTTGATGATCCTAATATTGTACATTCTTAAATTGCTGCTAAACATAACGCCTACTAAAATGAAATAGCTGAGTCGCATTTGTAGTATTACGACCCGCCAACATGTCGACGGAGCCCCTATTTCCGCTCTAAGGGACAAAAGATACCTAACGAACCTATCCAGGTAAATTACATGATTTTGTAATGTTTTTTTTTTCATGCGGGGGCCTCTTCGCCCCCCCCCCCCCCTAATTTGGTCTTTCCCCTAGCAGCTGAAGCAGGCCTAGTATTTGTATTGTGAAATGTCTAAGATTAATGTTTTAACATAACTTAACCGTATCGGTCCTGCCCCTCTCGTTTTTCTGCAATCAACTATCTACAAACAGTTAATTCCATTTGATAGACGTGACAACTTAATTTAATATTGATGTAGTTTAAGTTAGTTTAAAAGGCTAGTGCTGTTATTTTAGCCAATCTAATAATATGCGGAATATTTTTTATGACAATCAAAATTAGTACTATTACATTTTAGATAATTTTAAAGTCGACTTACGAATATTCGGAAAAACATACTTTAGGACTTCTATTTGTGTATGCATAAAAATAATTCGGCGAAACGATTATTATGCCATTCAACAATATGCCAAATATTTCGGCCAAAACATTTTCTGCACAATGAACATTATGCGAAGAGACGGGCACCCATTGTACATACATGGATTTTGAATAGCCTGCAAACCAACTTAGACACTTTTTTTCTACGTATAACAAAAAAAAAAATTGCAAAAATGATTATTTACTGCCTCTTTCTATTGACAACTTGGTTGGAAAACTATAGGTATAGCTGTAGAGTGTAGGTAGTCGGTATAATTAATGACGCTCATTGTTTTTTTACAGATAAATTATTACCCCAGGGCTCTAAATCTGAAAGTGTTCTTGAAACTAAACGTCAAGAGTTTTTACAGTTTAAGAGTCAATTTGTCCAACAGCAGGTAAGTGATACATAAAGATGATTTATGTTACGGAAGAAGATAAAAAGCTTACGAGTATAGCTTGTAAAAAAGCGGAAGTATTTTTTTATCGACATTAATTATTTGGCTAAGGATTTCCGCTTCTATTTATACTTTTTCATTTCACATAATTCGAACAGATACTACAGATAGGTAGCAACAGGATCCGTTTTAATCTTACATTTATTTACCTCTCATTTTAAGAAAGATGTTAGGTACTCGAGTCAAAAACAAGTAAGATATTTATTCTTTATGTAAAGTACAAACTATCGTAATTTTATTGTTTCTACTGAGAAGAAAAACATTTTCTCTAGACAAAGAATTTAAATGCCAATTGTCTGTTTTGTATAAGAACAATTGTTTTATACTCAATACAGGTATGCAAATACTATTTTTCCAATAACAAAGTGTAGGTAAGAACAGTATTTTTTTATAAAGGTAATTATACCAAAAGACCACGTTTGCGATCAGATTTTCTTCTCTGAAGGTCTATTTTTTATAGGTCAAAGAAATTTATGCATAATAGTACAGTTTTCTTATTCTTATACAGTGCAAATAGTGTAAGTTCGTGTTTCACAATTGCCCTATTAAAAATTGGTTGTCGCGTATAAAAAAATATAATTAAAAATCAATATAATTATAAAAAGGGACGTTCCCTTTAAAGTTAATGGGAATTGAAAACTGGCAACCAGGCAAGCCAGACCGATCAGGCAGACCTGCGGGACCATCATAAGCCACCTGTAGGCTTATGATGGCACCGCATCTAATCGTTTGTCGACGTTGCCGTCACGTTCTAACAAATATGCAAGAGCGAAAGTGATGCGTAGCACGATAAATAGATAAAACGGGACCATCGTAAGCCACCTGAAAGCTTAGCCAAGTTGCCAATCGCTAGCGCTTGCCAGCGCATCGTAGTTTTCCCTCTCTGTCACTCCTTCATAATAGTGCGACAAAGAGGGAAAACTACGATGCGCTAGCAAGCGCTAGCGATTGGCAACTTGGCTAAGCACCCTGACCAACCAGGCAAGCCAAATCAACCAAGCCAACTAGACCAACCAGGCAAGCCAGTTCAGCCTGGCACACCTGACTAACAAGGCAAGCCAGTAAAGTCAGATCAACCAAGCAAGCCAGATCGTCACTTGTTCGACGTAGTCGTCACAGCGTTGCCGCGCTCAGTGCTTCATAATGGATACCTTTTAGTTATCCATAATATAGTAGAATAGATCTCCGAAATCAGTCGCAAAACGTCCGTTTAATATCAACCGTTCAAGTATGCTGCAATTTTTTTATGGCCGTCTGGTGATGGAAGTAAGAATACATTTGTCACCACCCCAACTCCTCCTGCGGGTCTCGTAAGAGTCGACTAAGGGATTGAAGTGTACTGACCATTCTTTGGTAAAAAAATGATGATGGGCAGCAGCGTCATCATTACTGCGATCGCCAATCCGCTTGCCCAGCTTGGCGATTATGGGCATTTAGCTCCTAATGCGCATAGTTAATAGTACAGTATGCTTAGCCAAGTTGCCAAGCGCTAGCGCTTAGTAGCGTATCGTAGTTTTCCCTCTCTGTCACTCTTTCATATTAGAGAGACAAAGACAGTTAGCTGCGATTGACGATTAAGCGCTAGCGATTGGCAACTTGGCTAAGTATCCAGGTCTACGTCCAGCAGACTAATATAGACTGATGATGATGTATGATGATGAATTATGGCTTAAGAATCTGTCCGTGTTCCCAGAACGAATACATAGAACGCTACGCCAAACTGCGCGAGCTGGAGGCTAGGAGCGGCGCGGGCGCATGCGCGGTGGGCGAGGTGCGCGTGCTGTGCGTGACGGACTGGCCCGTGCATGATCTACTGCTGGCATCGCCGCACAACACCACTGACATCCACGGAGTCCTTGGTAACTGGTGTAATTTAGGAGCATGTCTCTTTCAGAAAAAGAACAGAACGCTGCCCGAGCTGTAGGCTCGGAGCGGCGCAGGCGCAGGCGCATGCTCGGTAGTCGTGGTACGCGTACTCTGCGTGACGGAATGGCTTGACCAGTGCATGGGTTGCTGCTGGCCGCGCCCCATAACACTACCGACATCCACGGAGTCCTTGGTAACTGGTGTAATTTAGGAGCATGTCTCTTTCAGAAATAGAACAGAACGCTACGCCAAGCTGCGCGAGCTGTATTAAGGTGCATTCAGACCAAGCGAACATTCGCTATTCTAATCTCCTACTCTACGAAATTCGATCGTTACCCAAAACGTGATTGGTTGATTTCGTAGAGCGGGGGATAGAACAGCGAATGCTCTTTTGCTCTTGGGAGCGGCGCGGGCGCATGCTCGGTAGTTGTGGTGCGCGTACTATGCGGGACGGAATGGCTTGACCAGTGCACGAGTTGTTGCTACCACGCCGCACAATGGAGTCCATGGTAACTGGTGTAATTTAGGAGTCTGTCTTTTACAGAAAAAGAACACAGAACGCTACGCCAAGTTGTACGACCGGGGGGGCTACCACGCTCTACTAATGCGATTCAGTTTAGGACCTAATCTGAATCGCGATGTGTCAGTTCCATAGAATAACTGTAAAGCTGACAAGCAGAACCTAAGCTGAATAGACCCCTGGTCGCACAGTTTATACTACTGCGATCGCCAACCCGCTTGCCCAGCGTGGCGATTATGGGATCCATACGGCCTAATAAAACACAAATCAAATTATTTATTAACTAAATGTTTTGATTTGCACTTTTTTTTTCTCCAGTAGTCACTCTACTTAATACTATACAGGGTGTAAGTCTAATACGGGCGAAGCTCTTAACGGGTGTTAGCTTACGACATAATAAGTACATTCAAATAACTTTTACTTAAAATTACAGCAATATTTTTTTCCATACAAAATAATTCGGCGCGCAATGTAGAGCAACATATGCGAGTTAAATACTCGTTGACAGCTAATTTCAAAAGCAGATGACATAACTGCCATGTCAACAATAACAAATGTTCGCACCTACATTGCTGCTCCGATAATCTTAAAAAAATTCTGAGGGGTCATAATTGAGAGTAACTTTAAAAAAACCTTGTAATCTATGATTACACTAATGAATCCCATGCCTGGTTTAATTGATCGCCCGTATTAGACTTACACACTGTATAAATTATAAATATTAGATGTCATATACCAAAGAAAAACGACCAAGATCACCTAATGTCCGAGGTGGGGATCGAACCCACGTACTCAGCTTTCGCGGCTGATGCCTGTACAGTCAAGAGCAAAAGTAAGTGATCATTCTTGTTCGATTATAGACCTTATCCCATTGTGATAAGGCACAAGGTGATCACTTACTTTTGCTCTTGACTGTACCCCTCGGCCCGGCGGGTTATACCCGCGAGTATGAAATTGAAACACGAGCAAGCCAAAGGATTCTATAGTTGAACCACGAGCGAAAAATAGAATCCTCAGCGCAGCGAGTGTTTTAACATACGAGAAGTAAAATAAATTTGCACCCGTGTGTAACACAAAACTTTTCCCCTCACTATAGCGAGGAAACTCAAAAAAGGTAATTATTTGTTCACATTACAATCATCATCAGGTTAATGGTATACTCTTGGGTCGTCTTATTCGTTTTTCGTCACGTTCCTAAATTTGTCCGATTCTGCTTTCGTCACCCATTCTTCATTCGTCAAGTTAGTCTGCAGTCATTGTCGTCTTTAACTATAATAAGTTGTTGACCTTTTTCTTATTTTGACTCAATCGTTTTTTGTCATTTCGTATTTGGTCATATTCTAAGTTGGTACCGACTTAAGACTATGAAAATATACGAAAAACATAGATTTAACAGCGAACATGTCGAAAGAAAATTATGACGAGTTAAGAACGAGACGGATTAAGATAAAGATGAACAACAAATTTGACCGAAGACGAGAAAGACCATCGAAGATCGTGACGAATAAAGAATGGGTGACGAAAGCAGAATCGGACAAATTTAGGAACGTGACGAAAAACGAACGAGACGACCCAAGAGTATACCAGGTTAATGATAATAATTTTGTCTCAGTAAATTTAGCACGAAAAAGTAAACGCAGCACGAGTTTAACACATTCCTGTAGAGTGTAGTTGCACACCAACGCCAATGCATTCTCATTCATTATTTTTACAAAATTATAACAGAACACTCTGAAAGTTGTTTAGTTTACTATTTTTATGCGTGTTCGAGTCGGTGAATAAAGATTATAACCTATAATATTCATTGACAATGTTGACATTTTCTGCGTTTTGTGATTGCGCCTAGTCATCTTATCATCATTCACTAAAACAGTGGTTACTTATGGAATTTTAGGATTTATGTGTTAAAATCATCATATTGTATAAAGGAGTGTATTTTACATCAAATTTTCAAACAAATTATTTAATTATCATTAACGTGGAACGACTTCCATGAGCATTTTACGTTTTGTTATCTGTTAGCGAATGCTACTTCGCGCTACGCTCCAAGGTCATTACTTTGCCACACAAGTGAATAATATGCGTTTTTACCCGTTCGTATTAAAGGATAAACGAGCGCTTTACGAGCTAGTGAGGGGAAAAGAATCTTGACCCCCCGGGAACAACGAAATCCGCGAATTTCGGGGATTTTTTCTGTCACTCTAATGTACCAGGAAAGCGGACCCTGGCAAAGGCCGGGATAACGCTAGGTAGAAGAAGAAGAAGCCTTAGAGTCTTCCTCTTCTTCTTGATGCCTTCGTCGGAGTGACGAAGCTCCCATACGAAGTGACTGCGATCCCCGTATACCGCTGCATGGTTGTTCTTACTGTCATCTCCAACAGGGCCGAAGATACTCCACCAGTTGACGGTCCAGCTGGCCGAGATACGCGAAGATGTCCTGACCATGACCACCGAGCTGATGAAGCGGCGTTTAGAGATACTGAAGTTTATTCGCGGCATACAACGGAACGACCGTAAGGCGTTTGTATACGACGGTAATGTAAGTACCAACTACACGGGCACCATGTTTCCTGAGTCTCTTAACTTCTCCATATAGAAGTCATATTATATAAGTCATACTGAGCAACTTTTTGTATGGGATCAACCCCAAAATCACAAAAAAAAACTGCTTCCTATACACAATGACCAAATCACGTAACCAATATGTATAAAACCATTGGTTAAATGGTTAGGTACGTGATCGCTACCGACCGAGTCTACCAACTATTACGATGATATTTCAATATGGGACAACATCAAAACGTGTATGGAAAATTGACTTTTCCATACTACAGGGTGAACGATATGAAGTGTTACCAAGAAGATTTTATTCAGTCTGGTGTCAAAGTAATAGCGGCTTATTATCGGAAATATGTTTTGGACACCGCATCGAAGTACGCACGCAAACATTTGGGTTGTAGACCGCAAAAATAAGAGCGAAACTGAGCTTCGGCTTATAAAGCTCGTAAGAACCAAAAATGGCTGAAAACCAAATTTCACGTGTCATTTCTCCAATGCAGGGAGTTTCGGACTTTTTATCTGGTCTATTTTGAAGAGAGAGGTGAGAGCAATTAAACATGCTAAACCACTAATTGGAGTTCGAGGCCAAAGAATTTACGAAAATATTGCCAGAACAATGAAATGTTCATACAATAGTAAATCCTTATTTTCTAAAAACAGACGTGGAGATATCTTATTTATTGGTAATTTTAATTCTTTAATTTATAGAAACAATATTATTCACTTATTTTCACGTAAATATATATATTTTAATAAAAACTTAATTATCCGCAATTATTAGTAACAATGTTGGTATTGCGCTGGTACCACCTCAGGTGTTAATAACATTTGGTACAGCAATTTAACTACACATAAATTAAAACCCTATTTCGCAGAAAGAACCCTATTTAGAAAATTGCAGAATAATACGAGGGCTGTTCCGAAAGTTTTTAGTTGCTCCGGTTCTATTCATGCGATTTCAATAAAACTTACACCATTTTGAGGGATATTTCAATGACGCTTTAGGCGGTGTAAATTTGTTTTAGTAAAGATTTTAGATATTTTTATTATTTTGTTTTACTAAGACGTGTCGAGCCTTACTCCAATGACCATGATACCGGTTTTTAAGACACTTTTTTAATGAGATGCTATGAACATCATTCGCTTATAAAACTATTTTATTTTATAGGTACTAGTAATTGAAGATATTTCCGTTATTTTTAAATACAAATTACGTGATATCCTTTACTTTAATCATAAATGAGTAGGCATCGAAAAAAATCGTAAACTCTAAAATTGGAATTTCGAATATTGTAAAAATCATAATTCAATCAATAATCATTTTTGTTCAATTATAATTTAAAAAACGCAAAATGAACTAAATTATTTATCCCGGGTATATTTTAGTACAGCTTTCAAAGATTTTTATACGAAATATGCTTCAATGTGTCAAAAATTGCAAATTTCTCCATACAATGTTAAATTTCATACAAAACAGCTTTTTGTAAAAAAAATATAATAAAAAAACTATTCCCATTACATGCATAAATTTATTAACCATAATAAGTATTGAAATATCCCTCACAATGATATAAATTTAATTTAAATAGCATGAATAGAACCGGAGCAACTAAAAACTTTCGGAACAGCCCTCGTACATTGTAGCGTTCTTTACGTTCACATTTCGTATTCGTAAAATTCCTTTGACCTACAAATTTCTTTGGCAGTGCTATAGTTCTCCATTTAAATTATCATAGAGATCTAACGATTTGTTTTCTTCCGTAGGTTGTTAACAAGGTGACCCACTTGGTTCAGCCAAGTTTAGCTTCGCTATACATCCCATCATCAAAAAAATTAATTCCAAATGAAATGGGTGAAATGTTATAAAACACAATGATACAAAATCATATTTTCTGGATCTAAGTACTCATGATTACAGCCAAATTTTTCTATGGGACCAGCTTTGAAAAAGTTACCACAAAATCTACATCTCCATACATATTGTGAAACCAGCTGTCGCTAGTTACAATCGAGTTGTCATTAATATGTATGTACAAAAAAATAATAAACATTGATGGTTGGAATTGCAACGCTTTTGAATGTGTATAGGTAGGTAGTTATTAGGTATAATTGTATCCACTAGATCATAAGATTCATAAGAAAGAGCTTTATCGGGTTGATATCATGGACAATATCTGGTATAATTGACCTACATGTATTTTATAGGTAAAATAGGTATAAGCAAAGAGCTAGTTCTATAACTACTTAACTACATATTGTAACTAGTTGCATTTTTAAAAATAGGATTTGAAATGTTGGCTCTTATCATTTTAAGTTCTTTACAAGAAAATGTTGTCATATATCAATGTTAGTTAAGAGAAAAAAAATGTTTTTAGGTATTTACGTGTTTTTAAGAAAATCCTAGTTGTGACAGCCATATTAAACAAAAAGGCGTACAAACATTACAGAGGTATATATTTATATAATGTTTTTATTAGGAATTATTTTAAATTAATTAATTAAATAACAAAAAGGTTGTGGAAACCTGAAAAATGTATTTGACAATGAGATAAGAGACTTTGACAGATTTGACAATAACGCATCTGTCGTAGTTTCGTTGGCCTCGAACTCCAATTACTGGTATAGTGTCGGATCCAGTCTCATCACGTCTTAACTGTGTGACAGCTCCTGGCTGACAGCTCCTGTCAAGACTGTCACTTTACGCGGGAACGCCACTCGCTCAGGCATTCTGTCACGCGCCGCCATCATGGAACGTTTGCTAATTCGTATCTTTTGTGTAATCCGTGCTAATATCCTGACTTATTTGTGAAAACCATGATTATAGAGCTTTATTTTGAACATAAAGTGTTTAATTCCCTAAATCAAAAGTGGGACACGATCACATTAGCCCACGTAAATAGTCACGCTCGCTGAGCGTCATTGGACTAATTACTTACAAACTACAGAATAAAGTTAATTGCCAATGAGTAAATTCAATTGCAAATATCTTACGATACGAAAAAGCAACGTTCTCGCTACTTAAAACGTGATGTTACACTCTTAAATAAGTTTTGGCGCGAGGCGGCGGCACGTCAAAGGGGAAAGACGCGGGGTCTCAGTGACCAGCTTAAAGTAGTTTCAGTTTGTGCCTTGGATAATTGTCGCCTTGGAAAACAATATTAGTGATCAAAAATCACTTCGCAAGTAACTTTCAGCAGGAGTTTATCAGACGGAACCTTTCGGTTCTCTGATCATCTACACCTACGCATTTTCAGCTGTATTCACAGGTTCTATTGAAGTATTTCATTAAATGCTTCAAAACTGGACGATGACAACACCTCTCCTGTTCCAACATGTTGATGTCATCCAATTTTGTTTGTACAAGGAAGTGAAGGAAATTCCATTTATGAAGTTCAACCAGGGTGAAGGAACTCATAATGTTTGTTGGTGAACATACTTACCTAATATATATGGGTGAGATTATGTGAATGACGGAGGAACACAAGTCTGGTATGGTAATTTTCTTATTACATAGAAGCCCGAGAGATCATGTTTGAACATGAACATGAGGACAGCTATTCTGTGTCAGTTTAACCGAGCTGTACAGTCATACAATATCCCAAGACCCAGAATACTTTGAGATTTCCAGTAAGTAACCTAAGTTAGAAATCATCAAAGTATATGGTCGCTGATATAAAGATGATGTTGATGTACAAGGGTACATGTTAAGTCATTTAATTAAGAGTGACTATAGAAAGTTGCTTCCTGTGGTATTCCAGAATGATTTCTGCTGTGGCATTGTTAAGTATTAATGCCAAATTAATTGTTATGAACTATTTTCATTATCGGAGAATAGCTTTAAAATCAAATTAAATAAATTACGCAAGTGTTTACTGACACCTAGAGACACATTAACATGTAACATTTTTAATGAAATGACCATGTTATTATGTCATGACTTTATTAAGTCATAAATTGTTTAGCACAAGTAGACCTATATAGATCACATTATTATGTTAGTACTGAGAACCAAACTAGTACTAACACCTCAGTACCTAAATGATTTGTTGTGTCATAGCTGGTTGTTGGATATTTACTCTTAACTAAAGCTACACTGTGATACTGCAAAATATTCTCTTGACTTGACATAGACAGTCTCTGAAGTACATTGACATATAAATTCTAGATGCCACTAAATTACATTAACTGCAAATGTAGACATATCTAGTATGTTCATGGTTCTGCATTAAAACATCAAATAAATAGCAAAGTGAACATAAACAGCTTACATAAATTCCTGAATTGAGTTTCGTTGCTACAGAGTGCAGATGATTTAGTATGAATTGGTGACTGAACCATCTATTGTGTATGAATGTCTGTGACATCTGTGATTAGCTGAAACTTCTATCAGCAAATATCTAGACAAGATTAAAATGCAAATTGAGAGGTAAACCTAATAGACTTTGTTTAGCAGTCCTAAGTATGTACTTCCTAGTTTCTGGATTTATTTAAAGGAGTTTAGTAAATATTTATGTATGTTCTATTTGATATCTACCCCTGTGATATTTGAACTAATGTTTGAATGTTCAGAATGATAAATTTGAAGTGTTGAAATGTCCACTTAAGTACAATTGATGGTGGCAAACAAGTTCATGGCCTGCTCGATAGTTATCACTAGTAGGTTTAATACATTCCTAGCTCTGACAGACATAGCAACCTGCATATTCCCAGCTTCAACAGACTGTGTAGATTGCTGGCCATAGCGGTCTCACAAGCATATAGTCAAACAATGTCAGTTTAAGTGCAAAAGTTCAGTGTTAATTGGTGAGTAGTTTAAAACGAATCAATATGTGGCACATAGGTCGGAAATGCTTAATTGCTTATGGATTCACAATTCAATATTGCACTAGAATATTGAAATGCAACATTGAGTAGATGTCATGGTGTATGTTTTGCAACTTAATGTGTATGGACTATGGAGTTAACAGCTAGCCAGTGTTGTGACTTTTGTCCAGGTATTTAATTCCAACCCTTTGAATGTGCAAGCTACTTAAAGTTTAACACGCTCAGTGCGTACAGGTCATATGTAACCTATACAAGTATGGTTAATTACAATTTAATTTAATTGCCACAGCGACGGTGTTAAAAACAGTTTAAATCTCCAACATAGTTGAAATGTTAGTGACATCTTACAACCTTCTATGAAATGTACAGTGTGTACAGTCAGGTTAATAAATAAACCTACATTTTGGGAACTCATTATCATTTGTCATTACTAAGGAAAGTAGTTGGCGATAAAAACTAAAACTTAAAATGAGTTTTGTTTTTGACAAAAACTTATTGATTGTTGATAACAAAGTGCAGTACCTAGTTGGTAAAATCTTGTGCTTATAAAAAAACATCTTAGAATCTGAGTGAAAGTTATATTGACAAATAAGTTTCTTAAAAGTTGGTAATCATTTCAATAGTAAGGTGGACTTACCTTTTGACAACTTTTGGTAAATTTGGTACTTATGAATTGAAATCAACTTCATTGTGAGTGGGTCAGACTCAGCAGACTTACAACCTAAGAAATTCAGTTAATCTGAACATTTTAGATGACATTAGTTTTGTTTCATGAGTAGGTATTGTCCTACTGGAACATCATGTTTATACTTGAAGTGGTTATGAATTTAAATGATTTTGAGGACTAAAGTAATATCGCCAAATAGAAGTTGTCATATCAGCAATGCCATTTTTATGTTGTTGCTTCAAGTACCTACAACTTGTGGTCAAAGATTATGAATAAAATGTTGACACATTTTAATCTGAATGAATAAAAATTGAGGAATGTTCTTATGAAAGGACATGACATAGTTGAAAAAGTTTCAAACCTGACATGAGTTTGATACTTATTTGGAGTGATTTAATTTTGTTTTTGATAAATTGAAGGTATCCTGTACATGTGATGATGTGATGCTAACGCCACGCTGTAAAGTATTGGTGTCGAGAGAGATGGGACAACGGTGGTCGCCACTGAAGTTCAAATGTACTTGGATGGTACACCATTGTGTATCCATTCACAAATGGATTTCAAGAGGGGTCGTGCAACTACTTATTGCCTGCCTGTGTTATTTATTACTATGGGTGTTTAAAAAAATTATTTGTTTTGTAGATTTTTGAAATGGCTGAGTTGATGTTGTATGAGGCTGCCTAAGGATCAAGTTGGACATAGCCTAGCAGAGCTGATGAGATCATGAGGTCATAGTAGTGGCAGTGCTGTTGGTCACGATGCTTGTGGGCTGATGGGGATGCAGCACTGACAGCTACCTACTAAGATGATGATGGTGATGGACAGTTTGCTGCTGTTGACGATGATGGGAGCAAAACTGTTTGAGGCTATTTTATTGATCCAACTTGGCAAATCAGAACCTGTGAGGGGTTCAACAACGGTGAAGAAGGTGGTGTCAATAGTTGGATGCTGTCTTCTTTGGGAGTAAGTGTTATTTAACTCCACCATGCTGCCATATAGTTGTGATTCCGTTTATCATGAGCCCTCCCTCTTTCTTTGATTACTACCATCCATTTTCAAACTTAGACCTCCCATCTTTAGGAAAAACACTCGGACTAACCTACTACATTACTGACTAATCATACTCAGTGGTAAATTGAATTACAATGGCGTTATGTGGTCGAGTTTATTATTATATTGGGTAGCAGGCATACTAGATTGAGCAATATTGAGGCTTGAGAGAAGGCTCAGTCGAGTATGCAGGAGGGGATGGGAATTCGGTTCTCATCTTTTCCAGGGTATGCGTAATGGACGCCTATGCCCAACCTTGGACTCATTTCTGAGTGGCCACTGCAGACATACGTGGTCGGGCAATTGAGTGAGACCTGGTCAAGTATGTAGGAGGGGGTGAGGATTAGATCCTCGTCTTCTCCAGGATATGCGTAAGGGATGCCTCTGTCCAAATGGAGTTGTGGTCACTGCAGGGTGAGTACTGCAGACATATACTTGTAAGGGCAACCCAGTGGTGCTTGATCAAGTATATGTACGGAGGGGGTGTGACTTATGTTCTCACCTTTTCCTAGGTATGCGGAAGGGATGCCTCTGCCTGCGGACGTGGACGAATGTCTCGGTGAGGCTTCGTTCATGTTCGAATTGTGTTGTATGAAGTATTGGGAGACGTCTCAATTACTTCAATTAATTTAATTTGTTTTTGTTGCGTGTTGTTGTTTATTGTATTTGTGAAACGGAATGGACTATGTGGATGGAATGGAAGATGTGGAATTTAGAATGTTTCAGATGAATAGCAGATCCCCAGAGCTAATACAGCGGCTCTCGACTCAACGCGGAATCCAGCAGCAATAATGGCGTAGGCGGCTACGTCGGCACCATCGGCTGCGCCTGTAGCGCCTGGTGCATCGAGTTCGGCAGCGTTAGCTGTATTCACAGCACCTGCCCGACGGGTTTGGCAGGGCTACGCCTGTCCGACGGGTTTGGCAGTGTTACACCTGCCCGACGGGTTTGGCAGGGTTACGCCTGTCCGACGGGTTTGGCAGGGTCACACCTGTCCGACGGGTTCTGCAGCGTTAGCTGCCTCCGCAGTCCTTCGGCTTCGGCAGCACCAGCTGCACCAGCTTCGGCTTCGGCAGCACCAGCTTCGGCTTCGGCAGCACCAGCTGCACCAGCTTCGGCTTCGGCAGCACCAGCTGCACCGGCTTCGGCTTCGGCAGCACCAGCTGCACCGGCTTCGGCTTCGGCAGCACCAGCTGCACCAGCTTCGGCTTCGGCAGCACCAGCTGCACCAGCTTCGGCTTCGGCAGCACCAGCTGCACCGGCTCCGGCTTCGGCAGCACCAGCTGCACCCGGAGCTCCTGCTGCATCGTCTACGGCTTCGTGAACGGCAGTGGTGCCTCGGTTGCGGTTAGGGCCTGCTCCCGGTTCTCTCAGTACCGGGAATTTCCCGGTACTCCCGGTACCGAGAGAACCGGTACTGAAACTAATGTCCCGGTTCTTTCCCGGTACTAAGTTAAATAAACAAGATGCGTGTTTTTTTAGAGCTGTGTCGTGTATTAACGAATATAGATATTATGTTTTTAACTCTTATGTAGCTGTGATCGTGTAAAGCACACGAGTGCTTTTGTGTGTATAATTTTTTTTTATATTTAATGTAAAATATTTATACATAATACAATTAATACATAAAATGGATAAAATCTATAGGTATATTATACCTCTGTAGTCCTATCCACAAAAAAGCTCTATTTAAATTATGACATGTATGATGATGACAGATGTATGGACTAGAAACCTCTGTACCTTCTATGCCTGTCCACAAAAAAACTATCTTTGAATTATGACATTTTGATGTTGACTAATATATACCAATATTAATAATATCAAATTTGATTGTTTATTTATAGGGGCAATATTATTTCTTGTTCAGATCAACAGATCAGCAAAGCAAACATGTTTTGCAAGAAATTAGTAACTCTGGCACATTTTATGGATTTAAATATTATTATAAATGCAAATACGATCGTTTTGTTTTTTGAAACGTACAATTGTGCAGTGTAGTTACATTTCAGAATCTAAACTGCCACATTCCGTATTGCGTTTCCTTTGTTTATATGTAAATAATACATACACATTTATTTAATTCAAAACAACCACATGTACAAATATGACACCTGTGATTGATAGACCCGAATATATTTTTAATTCAAAAAGTTGCATATCCAAATACTTACGGCAGTTTTTTTTAGAAAAAAATCAATTTAATAGGATACAATTTTAAAATCTAAACCGCCACATTCCATATTGTGACTCCTTTTTATATAAAGTAACACAATATTTTCATATTTATTTTATTCAAAACGGTCACATATACAAATATGGCAGTTTTCCTTATAACATTCTTAGCGTAATCACTTCTTTTTTGAATTTATGGCACTTTTTCCCAAAAATGTCATGCGTTTTGGTCAACGGTCGAGTCGCAACTGACTAAATAGTGGTTTAGCACTGAAGTTAGTAATGAAAGCGTGATAGTTCAAAAAGGGTACCTGCATAATTTTGATACTTTCTAACGACAAATCGACAGGTATCTTAGTGCCACGTAAAATATTAGTGTTTTAATGTCCTTTTTGCAATAAAATATTTTTTCATGGTTTTTTACTTGTTTTCTACTTCTGTCTTTGATGGACGATATATAGTTTGTGAGTTTTGTGACATTTTCATAAAGGTACACCATTGTCACTTAAGCACAAGGTCGCTCTAATTCGTATAAAAATACGAGCAAATTTCGTCCAATGGTACAGTCAAAGACAAAATAAGGGGTATACAAAAACGTTCAAAAATATGTCCCAGTGCACTCTAATTCTGTGTAATAAGAACGTCGTAACATATTTATGAACGGATTCTTCCGATACTTATTTTTGCACTTGACTGTACGCGAATTTGAAAACGTCACATTTAATACTATAAGCACTGCATTACGGTTAATTTATATTTCTTTGTTCAACAAACAATTTAGTAATAAAGTCAAGTCATACGCCTATGGAAGAACCGGACAGAACCGGGAGTCCCGGTACTGGTACCGCTCGGTACCGGGAAGTAAAAATCTCAGTACCGGCCCCGGTACTGCAGGCCCTAGTTGCGGTTGCCTCAACGGCTACGGCTGCCTCAGGGGCACCAGGGAGAGACGCTGCGGGGACGCCGCGACGTCAGGGCTGGCCGTGTCGGATCCAGTCTCATCACGTCTTAACTGTGTGACAGCTCCTGGCTGACAGCTCCTGTCAAGACTGTCACTTTACGCGGGAACGCCACTCGCTCAGGCATTCTGTCACGCGCCGCCATCATGGAACGTTTGCTAATTCGTATCTTTTGTGTAATCCGTGCTAATATCCTGACTTATTTGTGAAAACCATGATTATAGAGCTTTATTTTGAACATAAAGTGTTTAATTCCCTAAACTAGTATAAATGCAATGAAGAAAGCGATCGTATTTCACTGGCACATACCAATAAGCAAACCCCGGATGACGGGAGCAAAAATGCGTTTGGCACTAGTACTTACTTAAATATCGACTATTCTATCGACATCCATACCAACATTTTATGAATTAGAAATGTATTGATCAACAGTAATTTATGCAACCGTACGTAATCAGAGGCATTGCGATCTAAAATTGATAAACAATAATATGTCAACAATACCTAGTACCATTATGACAGTTACAAAACCAAAATTAAAGCCTAAAAAGCCGCTTGAATGTCGTTCAGAATTTCAAAGTCAACTTGTTAAGATTACTTTTACATCCTCAAGGCGAAATTATTCACAAAAAATATCATAATGTGTTGACTAAAAAAATTGGTGAATTCATATTAAAAATCTTATATATTTTTGATATCTGGAAAAGAAGTGGAACTACTAGGGAAACATAATTAACATAATCTATAAATTTCACATTATAAAATCGTTCATATGGATGTCGATAGATTAGTCGATATTTAACTAAGCACTAGTGACAAACGCATTTTTGCTCCCGTCATCCGGGGTTTGCCAATAAGTACTCACTTACCCAGTGGTCACAAACGTGCTGCGAGCAAATATTTTTTTACCATTTGAAGACCATAGTCAAGGCAAAAGGTAGTCATATTGACAAAAAGTAAATTTAATCACAAAATGTAATATTTTTTCTCTTGTTTTTTCTTACTTATAGTAATAAATTGTTGCAACAAAAGTCCTTTGAAATTGGTAACACTTCATGTCGTTCACCTTGTATTGAACTCTAACTACCTAATCAGTCACTGTGTATGAGGGGTTGATATTTTTTAAAGATATTTAGATGTTGGTACTATACTGAAAGTTCATCGTAATGGTTGGTACTGGTAGATCCGGTCGGTAGCGGGAAGGATCGTCGTTCCATCCTGTATATACGGTGTGTGCGAGGTTATAGTGACTCAGGACATGTAAAAATCTGTACCTGAGGACTGAGCCTGACTCACCCAAGTCCATAAGAAAGTTAACGCTATAATATCGCTATAATATTGCCGAAGCTGTATATCCTATGGTGTGAACTTTTTGTTTATTTAGGTGAGTCTGGCTCGATTCAGATACAGAGACTGTATCTGTATACTACTAATAATCTGGACACCTCATCACTGAATAAGCTTTTAATTGACTATGTGACTACCATTTTAATTGACTATGCAATTTTGAATACGTGCTATTAGTGCATTCAAAAGTTTTGTTGAAATATCTAAGCAACCGCTTGGCTGCAATTGGAAATATAGTTTAATATGTGAAGTGACTGACGTGACAGGAGCAGAAATGATACTCAAGGTGGTTCGTTGTAGAACCTGGCTAGGCTAGCGTTGTTTCTTCTTCTCTGTTAGGCTGTTTTTCGCACTGGCTTCCCATTTCTTGAAGCTTGTGGGCTCTGCTGGCTGGCTGGGCAGGTGCTCAGGCTGCATCGTTGTTACTGGCTTGCTGGGCAGGTGCGCGGGCTGCATCGTTGTCACTGGCTTGCTGTGCAGGTGCGCGGGCTGCATTGTTGTCACTAGTGGCAGCGCAAGGCCGCACTGGCAGGGTCGCCATGAAGTGACTGACGTTACAGGAGCGTCATTCTACAACGAACCACCTTGAGTATCATTTCTGCTCCAGTAACGTCAGTCACTTCATTGAATAGGTGGAAAAATCGCATGAGTATTCTTTTTTTTTATACCTATAATTATGTCACGATGGCGGCAAACAAATACCTACGGCCTCCTCCTTGAAGAACCGTAACCGTACCATGAGATTGCGGCGGCATCCCATGGTAGTCACTGTTATTTAGTGTGGCTTATTATTTATTACAGAATATAGACTGGCAAACCAAGAATTCTGAATTTGATGAAGAAACCACAATGTTAGAAGAGCTAGTTGCGACGACAGTGAAAAATTTGGAAGTCAAACTAAATCGAACTATAGATGCCGCCAAGTATATTCATTTTCTTAATAATGTAGTTAATGTTGTTAGAAATAAAAAATAATTTATTCGTGACACACATTAAAAGGGCAAAGTAAATATGACAGTATACAAAAGAAAAAGAAAATGGTCTCATCTCAGCATGTTGCTGGCGTGAGCTAGCGCTGATCTTCCGATGAGACCATTAAGTGAAAGATTCACGACGGGTAACATGACATAACATACAACACAACGCATAACAAGAATATATAAACAAGTACAGTGTATTATAAACAAACAACAACAAATAAATACGACTCCAACGTAACTCCATCGGTCACAACCTGGTGCTGATGTATATGTAAAAGATTTTCATCTCGATCTAGCTAAAAAGCCTCGTTTTTGCTCTTTTAAGAGCAGGTGGGCAAATTGCCCTTTATAGTTTTTATTCACTAGAGAGTAATATAAAGTAATTTCTTAAGAATTTTGGTCGTTATCCACAGTACTTGATATTTGAAGGGTCCACGGAAAAAACATGTACAGTCTTAAAAAATCAAATTCACACCTTATTCTGTTAAAAGTGAGGTTTTTCCTTCTGTAATTTGAATTGACTAGACATGTTCTTTCCGTGGACTCTTTATTTACCTACCAGAACAATTGAAGATATACTGAACATGACTTTAAATGCAGAACAACCATTAAAATTTCACTATGACATGTATAGGGGCTATAGGAAAACTAATATTACTTTTGTAAGTAGTATCGTCGTCAGATGCGGCCAAAAATATCTGAGCATGCTCTCTATCGTCATGACGATAGAGCCCTGCTCAGATATTTGTGAACACTCTGCTCTCTCAAATATACCTGATGACGACTGTACGTACATCTAGCGTGTGCTTTGTTAACCGACTTCAAAAAAAGGAGGAGGTTCTCTCAATTCGACTGAATCTTTTTTTGTTGTATACTGTATGTTACCTGATATCTGCGAGAATCGTGAGCCAATTTTAAAATTTATTTTTGTGATCGAAGAGATGGTCCCGTTGGCACCAAGTTGGGATCTGATGATGGGGTCTTGGAGAAATCGAGGGATCTCTTCAAATGTTATAGGTACATGTAAGGCGCTTTTGGTAATTTAATTTTCATTCATTTACAAGAATTTGCATTCAGAAAGTAGGATTTGAGGAAACCAATGATGGAAACAAATCGGGGATCTTGGAGAAATCGGTTGAAGTCTATTTTTTTAGTTTTTACTTTGGTGATTATTTGTAGAATACCGTGGATTGGTCGGGACAACCTGTTGAAAAAAATAGAGCGCTTAAGAAAAGAAGTTTCAATATACAAGAAAAGTAAATCGGAGATTCATAACGACAATTTGGTAACGAAGCCATTTTCATTTCTATTTCAGTTACAGACATTGACAGGGAAGCGTTGACAGTTTCTGACCGAGTCATAGGATTTTTTTATTAGCATTGTATTATACGGTACAGTTTACCTTTTATTAAAATAGTAGAATCAGGAAATCTATCTCGCGGCAACATATTGTCGCACCAATCAATCATCTGCTAAGCCTACATGACTGAGAATCTGAGAGAGAATGAAAGATCCGGCCACCACCACCGAAATTATACAGGACCAGAGGCCTATTTAGTTATTTCTCAAAATCTTGTAGCTTGTAATACAACCAAAGGCTTTTTCTAATTAATGGTATGATATCTAAAAGAGAGTAAATTAAATATCTTGGGACATCTTACACAAATCGGCCAAGGCCCACGGTAAGCTCAAAAGGCTTGTGACGTGGGTATCAAGCAGCGATATATATAATATATACTTAATACATAGACAGCTATGACCAAGGAGCAAATATTTGTGGATTTGATTGAACCCAGAACCTCCAGCTTCGTAGGCAGGGTCACTACCAACTAAACTACGAAGGCTGAGGAGTTCCACTTGTTACAAGTTACGAGCCTTTGAGAAACAGGCCTCAGGTCTAACAGGATGCTTACACAAGATGCCAATCGCCAACGCCCATCATCAATCGTAAACGAAAGACAGCTTACAGTTTTGTCGCACTATTAAGAAAGAGTGACAGAGATGTAAAACTACGCCACGCTACTAAGCGTTAGCGATTGGCAACTTGGTTTAGCCAGGTATGTGAACTTCCAGAAAGTGCTAGAAGAGTTGAACAAAGAGCGCACGTCCTGCACTAGACTGAGAGAGATGCTGGCGCTAGCCGAGGAACGGGCCGCGACGGCGCGCGCGCGAGTCGTTGAGCTAGACCGCCAGCTTGCTCCTAATAGCCGTGCCAAGTGGGCAAACAACAAACCACTGGTAAATGTGTATGCAGACCAAAAGAGCATTCGCTGTTCTATCCCCCTACTCTACGAAATTAGATCGTTGCACGAAACGTGATTCGTTGATTTCGTAGAGTGGGGGATAGAACAGACAATCCTCTTTTGGTCTGCATGCACCTTAAAACGTTCGACCAAAGCTATGCAAACTACGAACAAATAAAACATGGAAGCCGCACGCCATACTAAATTGCTTTTCAAAAACTTGCCTAAATTTTAGTTGACAACTGTCACCCCCTCTTCAATACATCACTGTAATGAATTTCAATATCAACCTATAAAAACTTTAACCGCCATTTAAAAATAGTTGTGATTGGTCTGTCAAAGTTTTGATTGGCTATATTCTATAAACATTTGTCAAAGATGTTGCGCCAAAATATGCGCGGTGTCACGAAAAGCACTATGTCCTGCCTATCTTGGCACAATTGAACAATTGGTTTTGGGGGCATTTTTGAGCTGGCGTTAGACGTCCATGTTATACAGGATGTGGCCTGTAATAAGAGCAATAAATGAAAACATAGACCCTTTAACTAATCAGTAATTAACTCCAAATGGTTTTAATTAATTAAAATCAAAAATACATTTTCTATATTTTTCTAACAAAGTTAATCGACTCAGCAATGTACTGCAGACATTATGTGTCCAGTCGAACATTTGACATTGACATTTAGGTACTATCGGTTTCGCGTATTATTGAATCTAAATGAATCAGTATTGCTTATTAAACATACCTAAGTATCTACTTATTGATTACTTTGTCACTTTTTTCAACATTACGTAACAGATCACAATCTCAATTATCAGGTGTGAACTGACGAAATAACTAAATTAGTAAAACGCCATAAAGTGACTTCAAAACAATTTATTAAGTAAACGGTTACAACAAAAATAGTGCACTAATCACATATCTCACCGGGTGAACTCTTAACCACTCAACTTGCACTTAAATTAATTGAATTTGTAGACATAGGCACGACTACGATGATGTCGACGATACGATCTGCTTCTTTATTTGACTCCACTCTGACACGACATAACACGTACTGAGAACAGGATCTTGTCAAAACTAACTAAGAATTTCACTGTTAATCTGGTTGGAAGTGAAAACCCACAGGTCACAGTCAGAACTGCATTTGGTATACGTTGCTTTGAGATGACAACAATAGTGCTTGGTTCTATTATCAACTCAGATAATATTCGTTGACAAGTCGTTTACACAATGATTGGCTTACTTTTCTTATTAATTATGTGCTTCGTGTGCATCGCAATTCGCAATTTTATAATTTATTTTATTATTTTTGGTAATGTTTTGATATAACAACTTGACGTAAATTGTCATTATGTTGTAATAGTAGAGAAAGTGACTTCACATAAAAAAAGTTCGCATTTACAACTGCATGGTCTATGGCTTCGAATGCAAAGATACCACTACTAAATTGTGCACTAAAGAGTAAAACAAAAACGGTCTTCGTGAGATGACTCCTGTCAGAATTGTGTCCCTTTCTATTGAAATGACCATGGCCAAACAAAACACGGGACAAATGGCTTATAAAACGATTGTGTAAGTATCCGGGGGCTTAGCATATCTTGTGTGTGACTGAAATACTCGGCTTTCTCGTGGCTACCCGTCCCTATTGGACTATATTGATTAAAAAGAGACGAAAAAAGAAAAGGACAGGCCGAGTGATGTTGTCATTGTCAAACAGAAGGTACAGTCGCGAACCAGGATTGTTGAGTCACTTGTTACAGTTCGTAAATTAGTCGGTACACAGTACTGGTCGGGATCGATTCGTTATTAACGACTTTTGCCGAAATCTGTTCACCAATGACGTAGACGTTACTATGGTTAAATAATAACAAAACTCAGTTAGCCAATGGCCGAGTCCGCGAATTCCACGGATGCTGATGTTGCTGTGGTTACATTACAACAAAGCTTGATTCATTATCAACGACTTTTGCCGAACTATGTTCAACAACGATGCGGACGTTGCTATGGTTACATTATAACAAAACTCGGGTGGCCAATGACCGATCCCGCGAGTTACACGGATGCTGACGTCGCTATGGCTACTTCATAACAAAGCTTGATTAACCAATGACCGATCACGGTTTTACCGGAAACTGATGTTTTTATGGTTACCTTATAACTGTCCTGTCTTAGGTAAAGCAAAGGGACTGCTATAAATATGCCATGTGCGGCTTAGCAAATCTTGTGTTAGACACAAAGAGTAAAGTAATATATATGATAAAGAGAGCCCTCTTGTGGAATTTTCTTGCATGCATGGTTGAAGCACCATCTTTAAATTCGTTCCGGAACTAATCATGTATACACCCATTAATATGTATACACAGTCATAGCCTGCTAATGATTAGTTCCGAGTAACGAGTTATTTTGTTCTGGTTTTTAAGTATCTCTACATTTTTAAAATATAACACACTTGAAAATCAAAACAAAATAACTCGTTACCCAAAAAAAATATACCTATAGGAAGAATAAAATAAAACACAAATTTTATAGTTTTCATTATTTTCTATTTTTGTAAAATATAAGCATCAATATCGCGAACAAAGCGTCTATTTCGCACAATCAATACAAAAATAACAGCATAACACAAAATTGTCCTTTTAGCACAACACAAAATTAAAAGCGTCAATATCGCGAACAAATAAGCGTCTATTTCGCACAATTGATAATGTTGTGTTAAACCAACAGAAAACAGCGGAGCAGTTAAATACAGAAACTTTTACGGAGGAATAAGTTCAACTCAACGTAAAAAGCGAAGAAAAGCAAAGAAAACATGCTACTTGTTTACATGTGCAATGCCAAAACTCTTTCAAACTTCATCTTGACTTCAACGACAAATTAGTGGTCGTGTTTTTGTTAGATTTTATGGCATCATTAGTGGTCGTTCAATATTTCACACAATATAAAGTTTTGGTAACCTATTAATAAATAAATACTACTTTAAGTTATTAAAAATATTTATTAATTTTATACCTACCTCTAAATAGTAAATTTTAATAAAATACTAAATATTTTAATAAATTTGAACAAACAGTGACATCTATTGGTAACAATTAGGGCTACACGTAGTAGTAACAGGCACGCACACACGTACGCTAAACAAAGGGTGCATGTGTGCGTGCCTATTTTCGGATCTGAAAAGCAGATGGAACCGCTATCTAAGGGAATTGACCCGTACAAAGAAAGTGTCTAGCCCCTGGTTAGACAGCAACTCGCAGATACCCACCTCTTTTCGATTGTAATGATTAAAAAGTTTTCTACCATTTCTTCTAGTCTAAAAGATTGTTTTATCGGACAAGACGTTAGACAAGGACACCCTAGCAGGAGTAGACCTCTCGCCAGGACAGTTTCTAGTTTTTAAAGAAATATCTACTCTAGGACCTAGTGTTGAAATAAGTCTCGTTTTTGCTAAATTATGTTTTTTGGTGCACAATCTAGTAGGTATAACATATTTGTTGGAATTCAAATAAAAATCAAAACCTCTACAGTACAAAACAGTCGTTGGTGGGTCTAGCACATCTTGTATTTGATAGTCACTCACGGCCTTCTCGCGGCTTTTTTAATCAATACAATCAAAACGAGACGAGTAGCCGCGACAATTTCACGAGCGGCAATCAAACCCAAGATGTGCTAGGTTCGCTGTCTTTTTCGAGGTGTCATTGTAAACTTCCGATGATAAAGAACACCTCTTTGTTGCTAGGGCATCTTATTGGAGAATTTTAAAACAAACTTGTCAAAATAAACGTGTTCTCACGCGATTAGTTGTTCTTTATACCTGGGGTTAAGAACTAGTCTCGATTGAGTAGATTATGAAACTTCGCCTCGGTACCAAGAAACCACCTTGTATATACCAAGACATCTAACGATCGTTAACGACAATTTAACGATGGTTAAATACATTCATTATGTATTGCAACTTTGAAGTGCTATATCTCAGAGTTGGTTAACTTTGAAGCATTATGATAAGGTCTAGGCACAGACAACATAACCTCAAGACGTAGCATAGCCGGGCGACCCCCTCTGTCACGCATACGGTGAATTCACTCCATATTAGAGCCACGCCTCCATTGCTAACTTCAGTCTGCGGCCGGCGTTCATGAGATAATTACGAAAGTTTTAACGTGATTTACGTCATGCAAAATGCATTACTGTTGCGTGAAATTGTGTGGCAAGAATACAAAAACATCTAGTGCGCAAAAAGATGGTATTTCGTTTCACAAGTGAGCGATTTTTTATAAATTTCAATTAAAATTAAAAATGGTTTAAGCTTAAAATCTAGTGCACTCGTTGATGTCTTTTTACAAAGTCTCTTTCTAATACTTTGCACGAAGTATAACTCCCTCCTTGTCTAGCGTAACGAGCAGGTAGGCCGTCTGAACTAGGGATGACCGTAGAGTATGTTTGTTTACTATCGATAAGGTAACTAAATATAAATTAAAATATTTATTCTCAATCGTACCAAGCAACAGACTCTGCGGTGGAGTCTCCGTATCCGAACTAGTGATGTCTATGCCTGCAGTCTGTTTACTATCGATAAGATATTACGATTATATTCAATTATCCTCAAATAAATTCATGTTTAGTGTAAAGTGTAGAAGTATAATTTTCAAAAATACTATTATGTTAAATAATATTGTGTATCTTCTCTAAATGTCCAAACATGAAAGAAATGTGGATGAATACTACAAAACGGTCACATGATTGGTTTCCTGCTCCTAGCAGTGTGATATGTTCTTCACACCTTAAACCGGCATATTTCAAATGAACAAAAACGAATAATATACGAATTTTATATACAACGTATTTTAATGGTAGTTTTTTGGTAACTTTGTAACTACGAGTTAATGATTGTACAAATAAAAGTATACCTATTTTATAAAATTGTTTTATTTATTGTCTCAGAAAAGATATATTGTGATATTAATATTTGACCGCAACTTTGTCTGCGTGGATGATGATGATAAAATAACTATCCTTTGTCCTTTCCCGGGTCTTAAACTGTCTCCATTCCAAATTTCATCTAAGCCGGTTTAAATGTGAAGATGAAGACAGAGCAGACAGACAGTACAAATATTTTTTTATATAAAATGCATTTCAAGCTAGCATCATAAGCTAGTATCATAATATATCTTCATCTGCGGGGATGATAATGATAATGATGATGATGAATGAAATATCGTATGTCCTTTCCCGGGTCTTAAACGAAGAAGCGAGATTATTTAATAATCTCCATTCAAAATTTCATCTAAATTGGTTCAGCGATTTAAGCGTGTAGACTCAGTAAACTGACAGACATACTTTCGCATTTATGGTATGCATTAGTGCGGATATGGATTTACGGTTTTGTCGGTGAGTCACGGACAAATATCGAATTGTGAAAGCGATAGATATTGTAACCATCGATACTTTTATCGACATTCGGAAATCACTAGCGACCGGCGGACATTTTTGTTTTACACCTCATTGACCTTGAAACGACGAATCACAACACAGTTAGCTCATGTTACGCCGCCCGCACCTCAGCATTTTTGGCAGTATCGGTTTAAATGAAACGATTGTCTAAAGCTACGTCTTTAGGTTATGTTGTCTGTGGGTCTAGGTAATTGCGTATAGTCCAAAGATTCATCGCTTAAATTTAAAGCTCCTATTATTGGCCACACCCTGTATATGGTCGCAGTATGCAAAACTGAAACACTGTATCCCCCTTGATTATCCGTCAAACCGGAATGAACGATATTCATGATCATGATTCATGAGTAGGAACGTTCGGTACAAAACTTGTCAAGTGGACATGAAAAAGATTCACCAAAAAAATATCGTCGGGGATAGTGGAATACCGCGTAACTGCCAAAGTAGATAGAGTTCAAATATCAAACAATTGACACTCAAATTGACCCTAATTGAATTTGTTAGTTACGTGGTATTCTGTAGCCTAGTTGGTAGTGACCCTGCCTACGAAGCTGGAGGCTCCGGGTTCGAATCCCGGCGAGGGCATTCTTTGTGTATTTATTTATCACAAATGTTTGTTCCTTGGTCATGACTGTGTATGTATCTAAGTATCTATACGTATCTATCTATTATACAGGGCGTCCCAAAGTTATGGGACATGAAGGGGAAGTACCTTAAATATCGTAGATAGGATATTTTGCTGAAAGAAGACTTTATTTTATTTTGAAAATTAAATAATACTACATTCAAAAAAATTAAAAAAAAAATTGCTTTTTCTGGGCATCGAACCTACTTTAATACGAAAAATTTTTTTCTCGTTATTTTATGATGCCATTCGAAAGTATGGATAAAAAATAAAAACATTTCTTGAGAAACATAGTATCTAAAACTAAATGAATAACCAAAAAAATTTGGTTCAAAATTCGAAAAAAAAAATGGATTTGGTTCGATTTCCGGGTGAAGCATGTAATTTTTTGAAAAAGTGTGAATGCAGAATTACTAAATTTTAAAAATAACATAAAGTCTTCTTTCAGCAAAATACACTATCTACGATATTTAAGGTACTTCCCCTTCATGTCCCATAACTTTGGGACGCCCTGTATATATCGTCGCCTGGTACCCACAACACAAGCCTTAATTGAGCTTACCGTGGGACTAGGTTGATTTGTGTAAGATGTCCCAAGATATTTATTACTATTATTTGTATCTCTCTTTCATCACGGGCCTATAAATCCCGGTCTTTTGATAGGCTTGCGCGGGGATACAGATCCAACACGTAGAGGCCCTTTGGAGAAATATCCTGTGTTGTACACCTGCTGCAACCCATTCACAGGCACAAATACATATCCGTAAACCGGTCCCAGCAGGCGCATAGAGACTATTGAGAAGGAATGGAAAAGACTAATGGGCTATGGTGATGGAGGATGGATGGATCAGAAATGGAACTATAGAAAAGAGGTCCGGACACCTGCCATAACAATGATTTCTCTTTGCTATCGAGGCAGGCGGTGACTTGCCGCCGACTAGATGGGCCCCCGTAAATGCCGTCACAAGAGACAGCCAGGGGCAACACCGGTGTAGGCGGCTCAGGAGTGTAGAGAGGTGTACACCGCTTTCTGCGCAGTGGCTTGACAGCCGCTGCACCAACTCGCGACTTATGCAAATTTACACTTCCACCCCTGGAGCATATAGCTCTGACGA
This sequence comes from Thaumatotibia leucotreta, assembly GCA_025490895.1. NCBI lineage: Eukaryota > Metazoa > Arthropoda > Insecta > Lepidoptera > Tortricidae > Thaumatotibia > Thaumatotibia leucotreta. Next base: position 37,783 of record JALPQI010001518.1, read on the forward strand.
CTCCTCTCTGGACGGCCAGTTAAGGCAAGCCAGAGCTGAGAGTCCTACTGGTCCCCTTGGGGTTCCACTCCGACCGACGAAGACACGCCGGAGGCGGGGACCCTGACCGACTCTCGGGAGCACTCGGGTCCGTGGGGTCGTTACTCCCCAACAGCTCGCCACAAGCTGCCCTGCGGCCTTATTATTATTTATTATTATTGCACTATCCCCGACGATATACAATTGTAAGTTCAAAATTATTGGTAATAAAGTTGGATACAGATTTTTCGATAATATTCGTACTTCGTAGTTTTCTTGGCTATAGTGTTGCCATATTATGTCAATTTTGAAGTTTTGTTATAGTTTTGCACCCATAGTTCCGATCACTATTCATGAGCTTAGGTCGTGTGCAGTGTGCATTCATGCACCTTTGTGACTGACCAAGTGACTTGCGAAACCAATTTTGGTCTTAAAGGTTCTGTTGTGCGCAGTAACTCAGTAAGTAAGTGTTAGTTTTATTTGGACCACATTAAGGAAATGAAGTGTCAATTATACAGGGTGACATCGGGGTCGTGATCCAATTGTGACAAACGTGTTAAGATGGTCTTCCTAAACAATGTTCTCTATGGGACCTATATGAACAAACATACTTTTTTTAACACTAGTAAAGTTCATTAATATGTATACAACATTTCTCCATATTAATCCATTCCAAATGTGTTTACATAATTATGAAACGAGACTGGAAATTATGAACACTTCCGCATCTTTCGGTATGAAATCAGTTTATTTTTCGCGATATTCATAATTATTTGTTCTATGGGAAACCTTGTTGAGAAAGACCATCTTTCCACGTTTTTCACAGTTTGGATCACGACCCCGATGTCACCCTGTATAAAATGTAACTTTTTATGGGAATGATTGACTTTTGGAGCGACGACCTGGTAAAGGTTGCGGGTGTCCAATGGATGCGGACAGCTCACAACCGATCTTTGTGGAACTCTCTGGGGGAGGCCTATGTCCAGCAGTGGACGTCAATTGGCTGATGATGATGATGATGATGATTGACTTTTACAGGATTCTCCTGTGGACCGTCTGTGCCTTGTCTGGGCAAGCTAGAGTTCAAAGTTTTAGGCATTAAAGCGCGCGATTGTTTTGTGCGAGCGCTATTATTACTTATTACCTACTATTTTATTTTGTTAATGATATTGATAGGCATAGGCACTGTTCATTTCCGATTATTTTTATTATATGCATGCACAACCTGTTTACTGTAAGAATATTCTCTTATTATCTTCTTCAGCACAGCAACTGTCGCGGTATAAGCCATGACCACACAAAGAAATTGGAGCATCAAAAGATTGAAATGACTATGGAGGGGGTAACCGCCCAGCGTGACGCCCTCCGGATAAGGTTAGAAATACATTTTTTTTACTGGTATAAGTGCCATAACATAAGTGCTAAGAAGATCCCACGGAATGCTGAAAAAACGATGGCCCAATAAATCCTATTAGTTTCTGGGGTAAGGCTAGCGTTGAAAATTTCCGGATTTCCAAACAGCTCGTTATTTCCGGGATTTTCACGATGAGTTTGCAAGTACCTACTCGTAACCGATACATTAGCATTTATAGTTGCCGATTTCTAAGAACGAACTATTGACAGATATAGATTAATCCTTATTAAAATGAGGTGACTCACAATTTTTCCGATAGTCTTAACGTCGTATTTATAAGGCTCATTTCTAAACTGTCAAATGTTTATTCTTAGAAATCGGCAACTATAGGGAAGTGATAATATGTATATGCCAATAAATTTTCGGTTAGTAAACCAATAATTGGCATAAATGCAATAATATGCTTATTGTTTTATCTCTCAATTTTCCACACTTATAAAGAGATTGAAATAAAAATGTAATTTGATTTTCTATTAGCTATGCATGAATTTATGATGCTTGCTTGTAGCGAATTACGTTTGTCGTTACTAGGCTTTCCGAATCCAAAACATGTCGCGCGTAGTGACTAAATAATATATACGTGAATTTAACCGTTTATCTAAATAAACCAATTGATCTGAAATTTTCTATCTAATTGGGATGACAAACAATGCATTTCTAAAAAAAAGCATACCTACTTTAAGTAACATTACATCACCATCAGCAGCCTTTGATAGTCCACTGCTGGACGTAGGCCTCTCCTATTAACTATGCGCATAGACGCATTAGGAGGTAAATGCCCATAATCGCCACGCTGGGCAAGCGGATTGGCGATCGCAGTAATGTGTCCACTATGATGATGCTGCTGCCCATCATCAATATTTTATCAAATAATGGTCAGTGACACTTCAATCCCTTGGTCGACTCCTACGACACCCGCAGGATGAGTCGGGGTGACTTAAGGCGTGAATTGTGCGGTGTAGGTGGAGTAAATAATTACCAACGTAGTCGGTTAAATACCGAACATTTATTTAGGGAAAATAGGGTTTTTATAGTAGTAAATGCCACGTCATATCACATGCGTGACATTTACCTTATCGGAATGTTTACAGTCAGGGGTGAGTGTTGATTGTTTACACCAACTTACATATATGGAAGTAATCTGATATGCCTTTGTGATTAATTAAATATACTTTCTATTTTCTAAATGTCATGTACACTACATAGGCGACTATCATAGACTATCATAGGCTGATGATGATGATGATGATGAAGTGTCACCTTTCGGAATTACCCGGCGTTTTTTAACATTCGGAATTACGCGAATACCTACAATCTACTTGATAAAACGACTACAAAACTCCAGTAGGCGATAAAAGCGATTATTATTACACATACATTCCTGCAAGATGCTTCTTCATGATTCAGGGTGAAGGAACTGGAAGTCCAGGTCACGATCCTCGCGCAAGAGGGAGAGAAGCGAGAGTTGCAGCTCACGTCGCGTGTCGACAGCTTACTGTCCAAGCTGGATAAACAAGTAATATTCCATATGCTCCTTCATGATCCAGGGTGAAGGCACTGGAAGTCCAGGTCACGATCCTCGCGCAAGAGGGAGAGAAACGAGAGTCGGCTTACGTCGCGCGTCGACAGCTTACTGTCCAAGCTGGATAAACAAGTAATATTCCATATACTATGCTTCTTCATGATCCAGGGTGAAGGAACTGGAAGTCCAGGTCACGATCCTCGCACAAGAGGGGAGAAGCGAGAGTTACTCACGTCGCGCGTCGACAGCTTACTGTCCAAGCTGGATAAACAAGTAATATACCATATGCTATGCTTCTTCATGATTCAGGGTTAAGGAACTGGAAGTCCAGGTCACGATCCTCGCACAAGAGGGAGAGAAGCGAGAGTTGCAGCTCACGTCGCGTGTCGACAGTTTACTGTCCAAGCTGGATAAATAAGTAATATTCCATATGGCTGGTTCCTGTGTCAATCGGACCGCCCGCGCGTAGGTGCTAGGCGCGGACCGCCCGCAAAAGTCGTTTCAGTATCGCGCTGACCGCTTCGGAGTACAGACGCGAACAATGCATCCAATGTGGAGAGTGTCCACATCGCGACTCACCGTGACTGTCTTGCGCGGACGCGTGCGCTCAGCGTGATACTGAGAAACGCGCCATTGATTCAATACATATTGCTCCGCGCGGGCGGTCCGCGTGACATAGGAACCAGCCTATACTTTGCTGCAAGATGCTTCTTCATGATTCAGGGTTAAGGAACTGGAAGACCAGGTCACATCATAAATCGCCATTCAGTTATTGTGTGTATTGTCTTTATCCTGTCAATTCAGCATTTGCGTTCGGTAACAAGGGACAAAACATAAACCTAGCTAGAAATACAACACGTAAGATTTTTGGAATAAGAGGTATACTTACAAATCAAATAAAATGATTATTTATTTAAGTAAGCCTATTAATAGGTAAGCATTTTTAAATCGTCTGACACAATACCAAGTAAAAAAAAACTACTATCGGTTCTAACCCTACACCACTGACCTGAGAAGAACCAGTAAGTTACTCAACAGGACAAATTCGCAATTTTGCAACTGTATCTAAATATACTACTAGAGCTCTAAAGGTATCTAGTTGTCAGAATAAATAAGGTTTAGGGATATAAAAAGCATCTAATGCCCTGGCCACGACATCGGTCTAAGGCGACTGGCTAAGGCGACCAGCGGCGAGCGAATTAAACAAAATCAAGACCGCTAAGGAAGCATGCCACGACAATTCGCTGTGGGCTAAATCGCGCGCGAATTTACTTGCGCGACCGGCTAAGGCGACCAGCGGCGCGGCGAGCGGCGAGATTAAATGCACTGGCGGTTTGAGCCATGCCACGACTTCGAGCGGCGCGAACGGTCTTAGCGGCGGCACGTATCGGGCGGAATTTTAAAGATCAAAATATTTTGTTTTATTCGCTCCGCGATGTTGGACACAGAGGCGTTTATAAGTAAAATTTGAAATAGGCCTGTCTTGTGGATGGTACAGCATTCGCAACACAAGTTGCGGCATGTAATAAAACGGTTATGGGAAGAAATAAAAAACATTTTCCGAATCAGAGCGGTAAGTTTAATATTATTGTATATTAAATAGGATCGCTTACAAAATAATTTATAAATAATAATTTCGAGACACTGAAGGGCCTTTTTTGATAATGACATTTTGCGTCCTTTGATTACGTCCCATTCGCTCACCGCTTAGGCGCTTAGACCGTTGTCGTGGCATGCTCACCGCTTAGACCGTTTTCGCCGCCCCGCTCGCCGCTGCCGCGGTCGCCTTAGACCAATGTCGTGGCCAGGGCATAAGCGTTATAATTTCTGGATCTGGCCATGTCGAGAAGTTTACCGTGGGACTAGGTCGATGTGTGTCACATTGTTATAGTAGGTATTTATGAATAACGCCAATATTTTGACTGCTTCTGAACAGAAAAAAAAGTTGGAAACAACGGAAAAATTGGCCCAGGAGACGGAGACACGTTTGAGAGATTTGCAGGAGCAATACAATTTGTTACAAGAACGTTCCAGGATCCTGGTCGAAGCACAGCGTATAAAATGCCTGGATTACTTGCCTCGCAAAGGTTTGTACTTATGAGTATTATACCTACCTGAATTCTTATGAGCAGAGCCCGGATTTTCCAAAACAAAACACTGTCGTAATCTAGCCAATGAGAGTAACATTATTTTTCTCAAACACGCAATTAAATATTGTTGTTATTGTTGAAATATTGTTCTACTCATGGAGAGTTGTTGTTTACGGACGATTGTGGTAGACACACTTCTTTCAGTGGCATAGGCATTGGTCTCACCGCGAGCTACTAAGCTATGAACTACGGGCTATATATGCGTATCTTTTGTTCGTGTTTATAGCCGATAGTTCATAGCTTAGTAGCTGGAGGTGAGACCAGTGCCTTAAGGTTTTAGTACCTTCGAAACATTAAGTACAGCTGTCGCTAGTGAGTCGTTTCACAATGCCATTGGCTAAATTCGCTGTGATTCACGGAAGATCTTCTGGTGTAATGGGAAGCACGTTGAAACGGCAATCCAGAGAAAGCGGGTTCGAATCCCGTGACAACCAGAATCTTTCGCAGTTGATTTTTTCTATGGTAAGCACATCTGTTACGGTTACGACATTGTGGTAATAAAAAATACTTTTTCGCCATAGGCAATAATAATATTAGGAATTTAAAATAATAGAGATGAGTGGCGTACTAGAAGAGAGGGCTATGCTCAGTGCAAATGGCTGAAATGATGATGATAAGTCCTGTATTTCTCGGTTACCTGATTTTACGAAGTTAGGATCTTTATGAGAATAGGGTGTAGGTGCTCAGTAGGTAGTACTAATCGATAACAGATATTATGTCGATGTTTCATTTTGTCAATGTCTCGTTCCTGCTAGAAAAATATCTAGGTATAGTGATGTGCTATAAAATAGAATGGATGTTTCTTACATCTAAATCTATGAAATTTTTTGAGCATTTATTGTTTTTTTTGCTAGTGCAACGTGCTCAAGACGATTTTGGGATGTTGTGCGAGCTGCAAGCATCGAGGAATGCCCTCGGGCGGTTGAAGGAAGAGTTGGCGGGTTGCCGCGGTGACACCAAGGACCCTCATTCCTTCGAACGAGCACAAACTATAGGGGTAAAGTATCAGTAAACATTTCAAGGATATGACAGGGCTGGCTATTTAAAAAAGTTATAAAATATCAAATTTCGTTTAATTTACCTACAGATTTGAGGCTTTTATTCAGTCTCAAAGCAATATTTTTTGGATTGTTTTTATTGCAGCATTATTTAATTTTCGAAATAAAATAAAGTCTTCTTTCAGAAAAATACATTATCTACGATATTTAAGGTACTTCCCCTTCATGTCCTATAACTTTGGGACGCCCTGTATACTCATAGGAGTGCAAGTTAAGATATCTTTGATCAGCTTGACAACCTTGAACCTTCGTCATCCATTAGTGGATTCCGCTTCGATCAGCAACAACGCTTCTATTCTAGATATTTTTATTTTGTATTGCTACATCTTCTTTTCAAAAGCACTAGTCAATATAAATAAAATAATCCAATTCACCAACCAATGCTAACCGAAATTAAATATATATCTTGGGACATCTTATACAAATCGACCCAGTCCCACGGTAAGCTCAATTAAGGCTTGTGATGTGGGTACCAAGCGACGATATATATAATAGATAGATACATATAGATACTTAAATACATAGACAGCCATGACCAAGGAACAAATATTTGTGATAAATAAATACACAAATAGTGCCCTCGCCGGGATTCGAACCCGGAACCTCCAGCTTCGTAGGCAGGGTCACTACCAACTAGGCTACGGAAGCTGACAATTGGTCTGTAATTGTATAAAACACTCTCTTAAAATAATACAGTGACATTATTTCCCTTTTGGCACCCAACGTGGGGCTGCCGAACTTAGGGCTAGCACATAACTTTATGACAACTTCATCATCATCATCATCATCATCAGCCTATGACAGTCCACTGCTGGACGTAGGCCTCTCCTAAGACTCCTATTAACTATGCGTATTAACGCATGTGGAGGTAAATGCCCATAATCGCCACGCTGGGCAAGCGGATTGGTGATCGCAGGAATGTGTCCACTATGATGACGCTGCTGCCCATCATCAATCTTTTATCAAATACTGGTCAGTGACACTTCAATCCAGTCGACTCTTACGACACCCGCAGGAGGAGTTGGGGTGGTGACAAATGTATTCTTACTGCCATCACCACACGGCTGTTATGACAACTTGCTCCATGCAAAATCAGAACATTAGCATGCGAGACCTAGTCCACTAACGGACGAAGGTTCAAGGTAGTTTATTGTGAATTATACACTTAAAATAACAACAATAGTGGTGACACAAGAGTCTTGTCGGTATCGTATTCTGAAGGTATTGCTAAACGTCTTTGCACGAAAAATTGGTGCGATACAAAAAATCCATTTTTTTTTATATTTTTTCCTACTTAGAATGCTAACAAATATTGCTTTACTTTTTGACACATAGTGCCTTAAAGGCAACACCACTATTTTTATTAAGGTGCATTCAGACCAAGCGAACATTCGCTATTCTAACCTCCCACTCTACGAAATTCGATCGTTACACAAAACGTGATTGGTTGATTTCGTGGAGCGGGGGATAGAACAGCGAATGCTCTTTTGGTCTGAATGCACCTTAACACCTTCTACCTGTCCAGCAGATGCAGCCTGAAAAGGGATCAGGCAAGGAGGTGGTCACTGAAGAGCAGAAAATCATCAACTTACAGAACAAGGTCGAAGAACTTAAAGAACATAAGAAATTAATGTTAGTTTTATTACAACGTAATAGAGTCTGTTCAGAAAGCGAATGCGTCTGGCAGTAAAGTAAAGCATACATGTCAGGTGCATTCAGTTTCTGAACAAACTTCTTTACAGGAAGCTGCGGTTCAAAAGCAGGCTGCTTACAGGGCTTGGACCAAGGCCGTAACTGATAAGGATCGTTGTGCTCCTGAGTTGTGTCCTGTGTTAACGCGTCTCTTCGCTCTTTCCAGTATCAAACGGGAAGTTCCATCTTCGTGGAAGACGGCCCTTGTGCACCCTGTTCCAAAAAAGGGTGACAGATCGGATCCATCGAATTATAGGCCTATCGCTATCACCTCCCTTCTCTCTAAGGTCATGGAGCGTATAGTTAACGCTAAGCTCCTTGGTTACCTAGAAGAACACGATCTTATAAGCGACCGCCAGTATGGCTTTCGCCACGGTCGCTCTACCGGTGATCTTCTAGTGTACCTCACTCACCGCTGGGCATCAGCCATTGAGAGTCAAGGCGAGGCTTTGGCAGTCAGCCTAGATATAGCGAAGGCGTTCGATCGGGTCTGGCATAGGGGCCTTTTGTCGAAGTTGCCATCTTATGGACTGCCCGAGGGATTATGCAGATGGATTGCTAGCTTTTTGTCCGGCAGACGCATTCGTGCCGTAGTAGACGGTAGCTGCTCTGATAGCATGGACATAAACGCTGGCGTCGCGCAAGGCTCTGTGCTATCCCCAACGCTGTTCCTTCTGCATATCAATGACATGTTGTCTATCGGCGACCTCCATTACTATGCGGATGACAGTACTGGGGATACTTTTTACACAGGCCGTGCTAATATCCCTCGCTCTGTGGTACTGGAAAGTCGCGGAAAACTTGTGTCTGACATCGAGAACACTTTATCTAGAGTCTCGTTATGGGGTCGGGATAACCTAGTCAGGTTCAACCCCACAAAGACCTTATGTCTTTTGCACGTTTACCGCTAAAAAAACCCCATTTACTGTGGCTCCAAAGTTCCAAGACACAGCTCTTACCATGTCAGGGAGTATTGGGATCCTCGGAGTCGACATTTCCAACGACGTCCAATTCCGATGTCACCTAGAGGGAAAAGCTACGCTGGCATCCAAAAAGCTCGGGGTGCTCAATAAAGCGAGGGGATACTTTACTCCGGGGCAAAGACTTCTGTTATATAAGTCGCAAGTCAGACCCCATATGGAGTATTGCTGTCACCTCTGGGCAGGAGCACCTGTATACCAGCTTGCACCCTTTGACTCGGTTCAGAGACGAGCTGTCCGAATAGTCGACGATCCCAGACTCACAGGCGGTATTGAACCCTTAAGTCTAAGGAGAGACTTCGCCTCCTTATGTGTGTTCTATCGTCTGTACAATGGGTTGTGCTCTGAAGAACTGTTCGACATGATGCCAACGTCCACTTTTCATCATCGCACCGCTCGCCACCGACTGGGCGCTCATCCTCACACCTTGCAACCTAAATGGTCGCGCACCGTGCGGTTTCAGAGGAACTTCCTCCCGCGGACGGTCCGTCTGTGGAATGAGCTCCCTGCCGAGGTTTTCCCGTTGGACTACAGTATGGGGTTCTTCAAAAGAGGAGTGTACAAGTTCTTATTGGGTCGGCAACGCGCATGTGACACCCCTGGGGTTGCAAGCGCCCATAGGCTACGGTGACTGCTTTCCATCTGGCGGGCCGTATGCTTGTTTGCCACCGACGTGGTATAAAAAAAAAAAAAAAACACTACCTATACCACTAATTGGAGTTCGAGGCCAAAGAATCTACGAAAATATTGCCACAACAATGAAATGTTAATACAATAGTAAATCCTTATTTTCTAAAAACAGACGTGGAGATATCTTATTTATTGGTAATTTTAATTCTTTAATTTATAGAAACAATATTATTTACTTATTTTCACGTAAATATAAGATATTTTAATAAAAACTTAATTATCCGCAATTATTAGTAACAATGTTGGTATTGCGCTGGTATCACCTCAGGTGTTAATAACATTTGGTACAGCAATTTAACTACACATAAATTAAAACCCTATTTCTGCATACGTTTAGAAAATTGCAGAATAATACATTGTAGCGTGCTTTATGTTAACGTTTCGTATTCGTAAAATTCCTTTGACCTACAAATTTCTTTGGCAGTGCTATAGTTCTCCATTTAAATTATCATAGAGATCTAACGTTTTGTTTTCTTCTGTAGGTTGTTAACCAGGTGACCCACTTGGTTCAGCCATGTTTAGCTTCGCTATACACCCCATCATCAAAAAATTAAATTCCAAATGAAATATAATGGGTGAAATGTTATAAAACACAATGATACAAAATCATATTTTCTGGATCTACTCATGATTACAGCCAAGTTTTACTATGGGACCAGCTTTGAAAAAGTTACCACAAAATCTACATCTCCATACATATTGTGAAACCAGCTGTTGCTAGTTACAATCGAGTTGTCACTGATATGTATGTACAAAAAATAATAAACATTGATGGTTGGAATTGCAACGCTTTTGAATGCGTATAGGCAGGTAGTTATTAATGTTATTATGTATAATTTTATCCACTAGATCATAAGATTCATAAGAAAGAGCTTTATCGGTTCGATATCATGGACAATATCTGGTATAATTCACCTACATGTATTTTATAGGTAAAATAGGTATAAGAAAAGAGCTAGTTCTATTATAACTACACAACTTCGTTACATACTGTAACTACTCAGTTGCATTCCATATCGACTCGAAGGGGCTATAGAGAATGTAAATAACAGTTATTTCAAGCGAACCCAGTGGCAGTAAGCCCATGTAGCTTTGCTTTCTGGAATATATATGTAAGCAGTTATTTAGACTATTATAAAAAAAATATATACGACTATCCATGCCGATCTCTTTCAAATGTGTATACATATTAATGCACTCGACTGTAGTAGTTATAATTTTTGCTGCCGACTTCGATATAAGTCCCATAGTAAAATTTGTTTGCAATAATGAGTAGATCCAGAAAATATAATTTTGTATCATGTAAAAGACCTGTATAGCACCTAGATGATGGGACCAACGGAGGTGAAGCAGATTCCGTATTAAATGATTTACAAAAATTAATAAAAGACTTTAAAGCAATCGGCCTGTAACTAAATTTCTCGAAAGGTAAACTTAATCACGTATCTAACTAATCTTAAGCACATTAAAGCCGAGAGGCCTTTATGACGCCCAAATAATTTGTAAAAGAAATGCTTAAAATATACCTCTTAGAGTATATAACCCACTTTGTTCCAACAAAATAAGCGACAGTAAGTTCAGGACTCAACACTGATGGTGTTATAAACGACTCTCGGCTTTTATGGGAGTGTACTCGATTTTTACCCAGGACTCAGGAAGATAAGTGATGTGACTTTCATTTTACATTTCCGAATTTCTTTCCCATAATTTTAACCCGTAATAAGGCAGGCGGCTTAGTAATTTAACCATACCTACTGTCTTAATAAATATGGCACGCTGTGGTAATTCAAGTTCTTTTTAAAATGGGCTTTGAAACGTTGGCTCTTATCATTTTAAGTTCTTTACAAGAAAATTTTGTCATATCAATGTTAGTTAAGAGAAAAGAAAAGTTTTTAAGTATTTACGTGGTTTTAAGAAAATCCTAGTTGTGACAGCCATATTAAACAAAAAGGTGTACAAACATTACAGAGGTATATAATGTTTTTATTAGGAATTATTTTAAATAAATAAATTAAATAACAAAAAGGTTGTGGAAACCTGAAAACTTTATTTGACAATGACATAAGAGACTTTGACAGATTTGACAATAACGCATCTGTCGTAGTTTCGTTGGCCTCGAACTCCAATTACTGGTATAATGATACGTATTTAACAATGTAGATGTTTTTTTTAGCTGAAGCTGTCAGGAGCGTCACGGAAAAATCCCCGAGCTTTTCATCTTTCACATCTTAACTTGGATATACATATTTATGATATTGCTCCCCAGAATCTAATAGACATTCTTTCTTAGACTTTGTATGACATTTGTGAAATGGAAATCATGTGGAGAATACAACACTTTTTTCTCCAATAAAAATGAAATAATTAAACTAAATTCCAGCATAAACTCAATCAACTCAACCTAGAAATAGAATGAATAAACGCCCAAATGTACATTTATGTTCAGGTTTTTAAATATTTCTAGGGAAAAGAGCATGACATGCTACGAGAAGCAGATCTCGATGTTTCGTCAAGAAATCAGTTTGCTGCGTAGCTGCAACGACTACAAATCACTAAATTATGAAACTACCAACGAGGAGCTTGAAAAACAAGTAAGTACTAAAGTATTGTAATATAATCGGTTTTATATTTTAGCCGCACGGTAACGGCAGTAAGAATACATTTGTCGCCACCCCAACTCTTCATGCTCAATCTGTGAGTGTACAACGAATCGACTAAGAGATTGATGGGCACCAATATTATCATAGTGGACACAATATTGCGTTCGCCAATCTACTTGCCCGGATGCCCGTCGTGGCGATTATGGGCATTATCTCCAGGATGTTAGGACTTAATGCGTCCACACACATGGTAATAAAAGAGGCCTACTCGTATGTTCAGCTGCAGACTAAATATATAGGTGTTTATATGTAATGCACTTCGGGGAGTGTGCTCAAGAGCTTCATGAGCTTATTCCGCCATCCCCATTTTACCATCGAAATTCTAGACGCACGGCCGGGTTCCACCCTTACTTGGTAGATATTCCATTTGTTCGTACGAAGCGCTTTGCATCTTCTTTCCTTAATGCGTGCTGCCAAGGAGTGGAATTCCCTGCCGGCGTCTATATTTCCGAGATCATGTAACCCGTCAACCTTCAAGTCAAGGGTGAATGTGACGTAGGCCACGTCTCTGCCCTTGGCTAGTCTGTGGCAATGAGTAAGCCTATTTCAGATAAAAAAAAGGTGTGATATGACTGATATGAAATTGTATTTGCTAGGTATTCGACCTATGTTTGCAAGTGGGGCAGCTAACGCGCGAGCGCGAAGCACTAGCTTCCGACGCGATAATGCGTGCGCTTATGCTGGAGCGATACGAGCGCAGCGCGGAGTTGTTCGCGCGAGTGACGCGCGCGCGACACGAGTTGGCCGCGCAGCTCGCAGGGACTGTGTCCACGCCGGCGGCTTTGGACGGCGGTACACGTGAGGTACTGCGATGTAGATGATAGACATGTTCACGCGAGTGATGCGTGCACAGCGTGAATTTGCCGCGCTGCATGCTGGGACTGTCTACACCGACGTTGTTGGAGGCGGTACTTGTGAGGTAGTGCGATGTAACTGTTGAGCGATACGAGCGCAGCGCGGAGTAGTTCGCGCGAGTGACGCGCGCGCGACACGCGTTGGCTGCACAGCTCGCTGGAACTGTCTCTACGCCGGCGGCTTTAGACGGTGGTACTCGTGAGGTACTGCGATGTAACTTTTAAACAATACCAGCGGAGCGCGGAGTAGTTCGCGCGAGTGACGCGCGCGCGACACGCGTTGGCTGCACAGCTCGCTGGAACTGTCTCTACGCCGGCGGCTTTAGACGGTGGTACTCGTGAGGTACTGCGATGTAACTTTTAAACAATACCAGCGGAGCGCGGAGTAGTTCGCGCGAGTGACGCGCGCGCGACACAAGTTGGCCGCACAGCTCGCAGGGTGTGTCCACGCCGGCGGCTTTAAACGGCGGTACTCGTGAGGTACTGCGATGTAAAACCGAGGTTTTTGGGTAGATGATACAGATGTTCCCGCAAGTGATACGCGCGGCGTGAATTTGCCGCGCAGTTTGCTGGGACTGTGTCTACCCCGAAAGACTGTGTCTACCCGCAGTACCTCACAAATACGGATTTGTGAGGTACTGCGATGTAAATATTAATTTTGCACTGCCGAGCTATTGGGAGGTGATGATGAGGAGATGATAGAGTTACTCGTATTCGCTCGAGTGACACGCGCGCAATTAGCTGCGCTGTTTGCTGGAACTGTATCTACATCGACGGCGTGTGACGGCGGTAGGTACTTGTGAGGTATTGGGATGTTAATGTTAATTTTGTACCTACTGCCTCTGATCAGTTATCTGGTTGAACCGCTTCAACCGATCTTGCCGGAGCGCAAACTTGTAAAAGTACCTTGTCTAGTAACAATTATCGTAGCCCGGTATGAATTTAAAAGTAGCCTAGTGGTATTACACGTAGCTATTCCATAAATCAGTAACTAACCAAAACCTGTTCACGTTTCACTTTACTACTGGCTTAAAAAAGACTGGCTTCATCTGTAGTGTGTATACTGTGTACCATTTATCTATGTGTGCCTACTTAGTATATAAAGCCTATGTATCCTATTATTAATTATTAGACAGTCATTAAACGCATTTATTCGTGAATGATTGTTTACTTATTATGCTAAGGCCGCCTCCCTTATATGGCGATCCTGCCAGGATCGGCACGCATTCCGTGGTCCGTGCCCATTTCAGACTGTTACAGTGTGCAATAAAGAAGTGTAAAATTAGCGCGATGTATTGCATCATTATTACAATCGTTACTTTCACCACCTAACTTTTTGCACAGTTGTCAGCGCTGATGTCAAAGCCGTGTCTCAGCAGCGCGAACACCTGGTCCGCGCTGTGCGCCGAGCGTGCTCGAGTGCTGCAGTTGGAGGACGTCATACATGCGCAGGCGCGGCAGCTGGACCGCGAATCAGTCGTGCGCGTCAAGCAGGTTGGCTCTCTTCATATCTGATCACAAGTATCACAACCATCGCAATGTAAGACCAGGAAACGGGCCAGTGGCGTAACTATACCACCTGAACCTGTGGCAAATTATTTTGATAAGGCCCTATCAGTAAAAATCGTCACATTGTACTCAGTTTAATTTTAAATTTAAATTCCGGGGCCCTCTTGGGTCGGGGGCCCGTGGCATTTTGCCAGCCCTGCCACCCTATTGTTACGCCACTGAAACGGGCCACTGATTGTAAAGAATTGAAGCAGTATATTCCATTGTCCTTGCGTCTACTCAAACTGTGGCAGTATTAAAAGCTCTTATCTATATTAATTGAAAATATAGGACACATGGCAAATAGAGTTCCTACCTAAGACTCATTGAAAATATACCCATGGCTAGCAACTAATTTTACCACGCTATTTTTATTTCTCTTTTCTCATGTAAACGTATCTGACAGGACCGGCTGCGCGCGCAGCTAGAACGGGAACTATTGCGCGCGTGGGCAAACGGCGCGCGATGCTCCGGGCAACTCGTCAAGGAGGCACAGACCCTCACCTCCCTCTCCGTCCTGCTGGGCAACAAGCAGGATAGGAACAACGACCTCACGGACGTGTCTGGACAATAAACACTCCTGGAGGGCAACCACGATTTCCTAATGCCATTCAGTTTTGTGTCAGTTCCATAGAATAACTGTCAAAAACTCACGGACATGTGTGCATAATAGTTTGGCTCACATGACGAATGACAGATAATCATGTAGGTACTATATATTTCTTACGCTAATATTATTAACCAAAAAAAAGAAATGCATAATAGTTATTTTTGCCTACTGACAGTACTGACTAAATTTTATTGCCAGGCAGGTGAGGACATTAAAAACCTGGAACAAGTTTGTCTGTCGCTACTAGTCCCTAGAGTCACTTCAATAGGTTAAATTTAATTATATTTTATTACAATTATCTATGATTTATTGCTTGAATTAATTGCAGGAAACTTGTTGTCAGATTTGTTAGTTGTACCTATAGAGCAATAAGAGAACGAGTCTTAAAATTAGACGGGTAGGTTGTAATTAGTCTTGTGTTTTATTTATATCGACATTGTGATCGTACTGATTAAATATTTTATTTTGTAAAAATGTCTAAACTGTAGTCTAATGTCTAAGTTTACGTGAAATGTCCAAGTTGATTTGATGTTGTAATGAATCCAAATATATATGTAAACTTTTATTCGCTTGTTTTTCTTACTGTATTAACCATAATGTTACGATAACATTTGTTTTTACATATTACTTAGTGACAATTGTTAATTATGCATCGGGACGTTATTACGGTATTTTATAGCAAAAAGAGTCTGTTAGAATCCAGATTCCGTAGACTGAGGGTTTTTAATGACTCGAGTTTGTATTCTGCTCAATACCACACTTGCGAAAATATAAATAAGTTTTAAGACAAAATAACGTTAACTAACGTAAACATTTCTATAACTTTCTAGATAATTACATTTTTTATAACCCCCGCGACGCATGCAAGCAATAGCGCGCTTATGAAGCAACTGTGATCTAAAAGTTCGTTACGCTAATTTTAAACGAAGTTAGCGCCTTTCACATACGTCAGAGCAATTCACAAATATAGTGAATAATCTTTTGCCTTTGTTTTTTCACGGACACTCTTGAATTTATCTTTCAGGCTTTAGTGCGATTGATATTGAAGCTCATGAAAGCAATATAAATTTATATGAAAAGTCAATGGAAAAGGATTACATATTGTATAACATCAATAGTTGACCCATCCTGTATATCATCCAATATCATCTATCTTTAAGGTCGCTGTAAATACTGGCCCAACGTAAGCTCTGAAATGGAATTCGAGATCAAAAATGTAAACAATCTATGACAATGACATGACATTACAAAATCAATGTTAAAGTGACATTCCAGGGGTATAAAACGTTTTATATCGAATGTAGTTTTTAACACCTTTGTAAATTGACGTCGCATTTTGAGATTGGTGTTTTATTTTATTTTATTTATATCTACACTTACAACTATCCTTACCGGTACTAAACCTAAGACTATGTTTTATGTGTAGATGTAGATACGCGAAAGTCAAAGTATGTAAGAAACACAAACCATCACAATCGTTAACATATTTTTGGATATGACAATAAAAAACATACGTCTGAGTGTCCACGGTTCCTAATTACAAAAATAAAACCTAGAAAAATTGCTAGAATGATGTAAATAATCAACATAATCAATGTTTGAAAACGAATGTCTTCTCTTCTTCCGAGCCTTATCCCATTTACTTGGGGTCGGCTCTTCTTATACGGCGTCGCCAGGAGCTTCTATCCTGGGTCGTCTCTGGTGTTAAGTTTGCGTCTTTTAGGTTCTTTTGGACAAGCGTCATCCATGTTGTTTTGGGTCTCCCGCGTCCTCTAGGCTTTTCGCTTATCTCCAGCACCTTTCTTGTCATGTGGTCGGGTGGGCGCCTCATGACGTGGCCATACCAGCGTTGTCGGTCTTCCGTGAGTTTGTCTTGAATTGGCCTCACTCTGAAGCTTCCTCTGACGTGTGTGTTTTTAATATGGTCTAGTAGAGTCACGCCTCCAGCCCAACGGAGCATCCTCATCTCCGCAGCATGCAGTTTGTCGGCGTGTTGTTGTTTGAGTGGCCAACACTCTGATCCATACGTCATCGCCGGGCGCACTGCCGCCTTGTAAACCTTGCCTTTGATACGAACTGGCATTCGTTTATCGCAAAGAACGCCTGTGAGCTCACGCCACTTTATCCAACCGGTGTTGATACGGTTGACTACATCTGCATCAATGGTCCCATCGTTCTGTATGGTCGAGCCAAGGTATTTGAAGCTCTCTACTTCGTTTAATGGGTTGCCAACTAGGTGTATTGTGCTAGAGATGTTGGCGCCACTGAAGTTGCAATGCATCACTTCAGTCTTCTGACGGCTGATACGGAGTCCACCTTCCTCTAGGGCTGCTACCCAGTTTTCTAGAATGTTTTGAATTTCCTTAACATTTTCACTTATCAAAACTATATCATCTGCGTAGAGCAGATCCCACGGAGGCGGACGTTGTATATGCGACGTGAGGTGATCCATGACCAGATTAAATAGTAACTGGCTGAGAGCTGAACCCTGGTGGACTCCTACTCCTACGTGGAACTCATCGCTGGTACCGGCTGGGCTTCGAACTTTTGACCTTACATCATAGTACATGTCTTTGATGATCGAGATATAGTATTCCGGTACGTTTTTGGATCGTAATGAATGCCAGATCAGGTTTCTCGGCACACGATCGAAGGCTTTTTCCAGATCGATGAAAACCATATGGAGATCGGTTTTATTGGCTCTATATTTTTCCATAAGTATCCTGAGTGTGTGGAGAGCATCAGTGGTGGACTTTCCGGCGACAAAACCACATTGATTTTCGGTAATTTCGGTGATATGTTTAAGTCTTTCGCTTATTACTCGTTCCCAAATTTTAAAGGTATGTGGTATCAGCTTAATTGCCCTGTGGCTACCGCAGAGTCTCAAATCGCCCTTGTTTTTGTAGAACGGTACTATGTAGCTTTGTCTCCATTTGTCCGGGATGCCGTCGGTCAGAATGCCGTTAAACAGGTCTGTTAGGAAAGAAACTCCATCACAACTGAGCCCCTTCCACAGCTCAGCTGGGATTTCGTCTGGCCCAGTGGCCTTGTGATTCGCCATCTTCTTTATCGCGAATTCAACTTCACGTGAATGTCGTGTTACTTTAATATTTAGGATAGCCGGGGAACGAATTCCAGTCTTCATCTTAGTTACGATCCAATCTATTTCGATTAAAATATAAAAATGATTGATTTGTAGGTAAAAATACTAAAATCTGTATTGTGATGTACTTTGTAATGCAAAATTTTAGGAGTTTTTAAGAATTCATAAAACAGTCATTTGGTTCACCCTCTTGTTTTGATTTTTGAAGTACATAGTTATAAATGCGAACCCTCTTAAATGGTTCTTAGTGTAGCTACCGTATTAAATTACGAATAAACTAGTTATTGTTATAACTGCGAACCAAATGTTTAAGATTTCTTATCATTGCCAGTAGTATAAATTAAACACCTTACATTTTATTCAAAGTAGCGAAATATATCATTTAAAAAATTATATATTTCGCTTAATGTTTTGTATTAAAAATTTGTAAAATATTTAAAAATTCTACGTACCGTCAGTGATGATAAATACGCATTTTTTATAAGTATTTGAATGATTTTAGATTACCCCCCTCTCGTGATTATTTTTTTGTAGTGGTATCCCATTTGTTTACATTTTTGATCTCCAATTCGATTTCACACCTTAGCCCAATCTAAGGGATGCCGTTATACGAAAGAGGAACAAAGTAATTCGCGATTTTGCTCCATAGTTGTGTGTTGTGGCCAAAGAGTAAAGTAATATATATGAGAGTTGTGGCCCTTAGATTGGCTCAAATATGGCCACAGATAAAATATAGGGACTAAACAGATAAACTTAATTTACTTTCTGGTTGACATGACATTGGATGATTACCAAATATGGTGGGTACTACGTCAGAATGTATGTAATCACTTATGCGCGTACCCTTGCCTGAAACAACAGCTTAAAAATGTGCGGAGCATATTTTTGAATACTTTTTAGGGAATCAGTCGTCTGCCTTTTTGATATTTTTGACCCATAATAGCCTTTTTTCAGTGTCCTGTGGCAACCTGTTGGAAATTAAAAACATCGATTCATTTTCTGAGTTGGCTATCAATACATTTATCGATATCACGATCGGTCTCTTAGGTACAACACTATGCGATACAAATATTTGAATCCCACTATTTATAATTACATTACGAAGGCAAATACGAATGGTTAATTCACAAAACTACACACATGTATCCGGCAACAAATATTGAATAAGATTTTCAGTTACTTTTACCTTAATAAGGTTCGAAATCTTAAAATTCAAGTCAAAACTAAATTACCGGTGAAACGTAATGTCTTTATTTTGTTCATTCAGATAACCCTGGCGGTTTTTACACCCTGGAACCACACAAGTCATCACTTTTATCACATTCCGTGCACTTATCGAACAGAAATATACATGAAAAGCTTTATTTTAATCACTTTTACTATTTGCTGTTTAGGTGCACTAGTATACCCAAACAAAGATCGTTGACAGGCATTGCCGGCGTCACCCACAGATAATAATAGACTCGGTCTATAGATTTATATGTCTATGAATATGGCAATGTGTACTGCGGTCTTTAAATAGTTTAAATATCATTGGCTATGTTCATGTTCTATTTAATATCGGAAAAAAATTATGAGCCTTTTGTCATGAATGACATGATGCATTTGATACCGTTGGTTGACAGTTGAAAGAGTAAACCCAGTTTACTCTTTCGTAAAAAAAATTAAAACACTCCTTTTTCTGGAAAAAATACAGCATAATGATTAAAATAAACGCAATGCCAAGCCGGCCACAAGGTAAACATTATTTATTTTATCATCTTTGGTGGTATCAAAAATCTACCACAAAATTGAATAGGTTTGGTGGTTTTATATTAAAAAGTACTAGTACCTCCAGATTTTCAAGTTTTAGTTCATCATTATCATCGTCATCATATCAGCCGAAAGACGTCCACTGCTGAACATAGGCCTCCCCCAAAAGTTTTAGTTAAGTAGGTAATATTTCTGGGTTAGCTCCATAGTAAAAGTTGTTCAGTAACACCTACCAAATCACCTTGTTCAAGGTTTTCAGTGGGTGGTGTAACACAATGTATAATACTTAATAGCCAAACATATTCTGTGGCTATACACTACACTACCCTAGCTATAATAGAAGTACTATTCTTCTTGTCGGACGTTGATTGTATGCTATTTACTATGTGTCTGCTGCAAAAGTTCTCAAAATGTACCGTCATCTGCACATAATACGCAGCAGTGACTGTCGTCTTGCCTGCAGTGTCATTCGGAGCGCACCAAACAAATTCCAAAGTGATTCCACCGCTGGAGCATGGCAGCAGATCCCCATCCCGGACTACGTCCCAGATCAGTTCGCGAACCCGAACACCTCCTGGTCAGTACCTCTCACTTTTTAACCGACTTCAAAGGAGTAGGTTCTCGATTCAACAGATTTTTTTCTACATGTATCTTCCTTGATGTCTTTCGACCAATTTTCAACATATTTTTATCGAACGGGTCCCGTTAGCACCAAGTCTCATGATCTTAGAGAAATCAGTTGAAGGGTCCTCGGAAAAAACATGTCCAGTGCTTAAAAAAAATCATGGCAAAGTCACACCTTATTCTGTTAAAAGTAAGGTGGTTTTTCCGTCTGTAATTTGAATTGACTAGGCATGTTCTTTCCGTGGACCCTTCAGTTGAAGTCGGTTTTATATGTTTTTTTTTCGTTATTATGAAAGAGTAATGTACAATATCTAGACGAGAGATCTCCCGAAGATGACCGATATGATATACAGAGGAACAAATACTGCAATCTGAATAACATAAATATTTGACACGTTTACGTGAAATGCCTTTTGAGCTATGAGGAGGTCTAAAGTGACTTTGCATGTTTTGTTTCTAGAACTTGGGCTTTCATCCGACAAACATTATCATTGTGCCCTTTTTGCTCTTTGCTCTATATTAATAACGGTTACAGATAGACGCTGAAATATCCACCACAGAATGATAGAGAAACGTTTTACTGTGCGTGAGCCTGCCGCTTTTGACGTCCCTATTTTTATTAGTATTTAATAGTAGTTAGGATATTGTCAGTCAGAAAAACAAAAGTTGTCCACTCGGTAGTCAAAAGTTGACAGTTTGTATAAATCTTTGCTACGATTTTATTGCATAGGGATGTAGACGCACCTAGTTGTACCGTCAATTGTTTTATCCCACAATGAGTACAGGAATTCCTTAACTTTAGGTATGTCAACCGAAAAGACGATAACCTGAATCTGACAATGACCCAGTTAACATTAAACGTGTTTCTTGTATTATTCTCAGGTGGCGACAAAGCTGAAACGAGCAATCGAGAGACCGTTCCTGTTAAGGTGCATTCAGACCAAGCGAGCATTCGCTATCTATCCCCCCACTCTACGAAATTCGATCGTTACACAAAACGTGTTTCGTTGATTTCGTAGAGCCGGGGATAGAACAGCGAATGCTCGTTTGGTCTTAATGCACCCTTAGTAACCACTCTAGTTATTTGTAGAGTAAGCTTACTTTGAGTAATTGCTCTACTTAAGTATTAGTAAGGCCAAGGGCTACCATGGATTAATGTTTAGGTCCTAAATTGAATCGCATTGTGTCAGTTCCATAGAATAACTATCAAAAACGGGCAAGCCAATCCTAAACTGAATCGCATTTAAGAGATCATCAAGGATCGGACAAACGCCCGTCATTTTGAAAACATAACCCTGTTCCGTAAAGTAGAGACTTCCTTATCTTATGATGTTAACATATTTTATTAATTTAAGATATGTATTTATTTACTTAAGATATTTTTTTAACAACACTAAGCCAAAGTATCTAACTAGGAGATCCCAACTCTTTCTTAGATACTTGTACACGCCATGATTGTTCGAAACGTCGTTACAACGTTAATTAATATACGTAATATAATTCATTTAAATCGTTTTATTTCATGAATAACTATCGCGGTAACCGAAGAAGATAATTATACACTCAATAGATCGAAATTCAATATCAAAAATTCTAAGTCGTTTAATTATTTGTCGCAAATTCACAATTCGTGGTGTGTACATAGTGTAAATAGGAGTTGTATCTACTTAGTAGATACAATTAGATAGTGTTATTAAAAAGTATCTTGTAAAATAAAATATGTTAAGATCATAACATAAGGAAGTCTCTACAGAACGGAACAGGGTTATTTTTGCGACATCAGGGGCGTTTGTCCGATCCTTGGAGATCATAGCTTAGCCCCCCTGAGTCGGCCAGTAGTCACGTCTAATAATATGTATACATCTCGGAACGTATGTCAAAGGCATAAGGTTCAAAATCGTATACATATTATTAGATCCGACCGTACCATGAATTGGCAAGTATCGATTACCTACGAGGTTTTACTACTTTTACTCGATACGTAAAATAGGCCATCGCGCTCGCTCCAATAAATAAGTGCGAGCGCGATAGAATACTTTATGTATTGAGTAAAACCTAAAGGTGCGTTCAAACTAAAAGAGCATTCGCCATTCTAACCCCCCACTCTACGAAATTCGATCGTTACACAAAACGCGATTGGTTGATTTCGTAGAACGGGGGATAGAGCAGCGAATGCTCTTTTGGTTTAAACGCACCTTTACGTAACCGATACTTCAAAACTCTGTCCGTACTAACAGTAGCCGTTATTAAAGCCGACTCACTTTCCACCCGGATATCTACTCATGGAAAATAAGCTTTTCTCAAACGTGTAATGAAATATTGTTTTTACGTTCCTTAAAATATACTTGGAAGTATCGCTTTTAGGGCGCTTACTGCCTCACTGGAAGGGAAATGGAATATCATAACATTTTTCAGGCCTGCAAAGTAACTTTTTTTTAATTTCGACAACATTTGTCATTATCATTTTTTGTATTTCTTTGTATGTTTGAGAAAAGCACTAAACTTACATGCCTCGGCGTGAAAACGTATTCCTGGCCTCGTTACCCATCCGGCTATATACCAACTTGGGCGGCAGTCCTCATTTTCCCGGCCTCTGATGTAATGTACTATTCCTAACCGAAGAGATATAAAATAATTCTGTTTGTAGGTCTCTGCTACGAGGCGTCGGGCTAAGTCGGCTTGTAGTAGAGAAAAATGTAGCACCCCCGTTAACCAGTCAAGAGTAAGTCAATTTGTCTAAAGTAGAGGCATCGTAAGAAGTCGTTTTTGACAGCTCACAATAGTGTTGTGAAACGCTCGATTTTAGCGTCGTAAAATTTTCAGTCAAGTGCGAAAGGGCGTTAGATCTGGTAGGTACTTGCCATTAAAAAAGTGTTAGGTAATCCGAATATCCGAATTAAAAAAGTGTTTGGTAATCTTACTTAAAATCATTAGCAGGCATCGAAATTTTGGTGACGGAGACGTCATAATGACGTAAAGTCGCATTTAGGTAGGATTTTTTATAGGACGGATAGGACGTGACCTCTATAAGCAAAATTCATAGCATCCACAACCTCTGTTAGCGAGAGCCTCCGTAAGTGGGATTACGTTTTACTTGAACCTGATTCATTCAGGGCCAAGGACTCAGCGTATGGGTCATGATTCAACGCTTCCGCATGGCCCGTGACTCGCATGCGAGTCATCAGTACATTCTAAATAAAATAAAAACTAAACATATATTGACACAATTATGTTTGTGTGATCGAATTTAACAACCACTTTCACAAATTACGTTTAGTCATAAAATGATGAGTACGATTTTTTAAATGAAAATGGGGTCTTGAATATTCAAGTTTGATTTACTGTAAGTATAATATAGTAAAAATAACAAAATTAGTAGATGCATACGTTTTGTAAGCACACAGACATATTCACATTTCAAAAATATTAAAAATATATTTTTATAGAAAGTTATGAGTATGGGTCACCGTGGCCCGGCGCTGTCTGTAAAAACTACGAGTGTTTACATGATAGACTCAAATAAGCTTTATTGGCCGGTCTTAAAGCTTGTTTCACGTTGAAGTCGTTTGGTATTGTAACATTTTTCAACCGATGACCTTATGGATGGTGGCAAGCAATATTTGTATTCGCCAAACTTTGTACGATTATATCTAATTTTCTTTTAAGGGTAAGGCAACCAGGTTTCTCCGCTGTACTTTTATACACTTACGTAACATAAAATGGTGTGGTCATTGTAGTGTATAGGTACATAATTAGGTAACTACTAACAGTGATGTTCAGATTAATTCATAGTAATAAAACTATGTTTCAATTATATGAAGTAAAGCAGTTGTTTAATCATACTAATATAACTCTATTTACATAAAATTTGTTTATCTTTGCGGTTTTTAGAAAAGATCACAATATGTATGTTATACATATGTAGTGCAAAATCCTTTCCCATCATATTACTTAGTTATTTCGATTGACGTATCGGTAAATTGCAGCAACAGTAGTAACATCACTATTCCGTACAGGCAACAATGAAGTTTGACATTTGCTCCATTATACTATCTGTGAACATTTACAGAATTTCATGTGCAAACAAACGTCAAAAACGACTTCTTACGATGCCTCTACTTTAACGTATTATGTCTACTATAATCTATCGGCATAAGTTCTACCTGACCGCCGTAGCTCCGACTAAGGGCGCCACTTCATCTGTCGATGTCCGATCGGCTTAACCCGGTCGTAAAAGTCCCAACAAAGCTTTTATGTCAATGTCAGAAGGGTATACTCTTGGGTCGTCTCATTCGTTTTTCGTCACGTTCCTAAATTTGTCCGATTCTGCTTTCGTCACCCATTCTTCATTCGTCAAGTTAGTCTGCAGTCATTGTCGTCTTTGACTATAATAAGTTGTTGACCTTTTTCTTATTTCGACTCAATAGTTTTTTGTCATTTCGTATTTGGTCATATTCTAAGTTGGTACCGACTTAAGACTATGAAAATATACGAAAAACATAGATTTAACAGCGAACATGCCGAAAGAAAATTATGACGAGTTAAGAAGGAGACGGATTAAGATAAAGATGAACAACAAATTTGACCGAAGATGAGAAAGACCATCGACGATCGTGACGAATAAAATGGGTGACGAAAGCAGAATCGGACAAATTTAGGAACGTGACGAAATACGAACGAGACGACCCAATAGTATACCGTCAGAAGGGCGACGAATGTTACAAAATTGTTTGATGTGAGTTGCATCGTCCGAGTCGAAGCGAGATGAATGAGATGATTGACAAATTAATTTTGCCATCGATATTTTTCGAATGGTTAATGCTGATCGGCCGTTGACTGATTAGAGGGCTTAACTCCTGGTATCACATTGTTTCAGTTTTTCTTTGTAGTGTAGGTAATTGTACCAGAGTTGAGATTAATGATGACACACACATCTAAATAGAGTACAATTTAAAAAATGGCGCATGATTGAAGCAAATCAATTGAACAAACTTTTTGATTAATCTTAAATATACAATTAGATATCCTATCAGTACCAAAAAGAAATCTAATTTCACATTCGCCTTATGTTCACATGACACGATGTTGTGACCCCAATTCTCTACCAATGAAACTACTTATAAGAACATTGTATTTGGCTAGGGCTGGCTTGCGACTCTTTGCCTCTCTTTCTATCACTCAAAAAATCGTCACTTAATAACCAAAGCGCACTATAAAACTACTCTTAGCATCCTCTTATGTCAGTATTGAATCTATATCGGTATTTGTTTATTTGTGAGTTTTGGTTGTAATATTTAGGTGTATGTGAAAATGGTTGTATGTTGCCTGTTACAGAATTCTTCAGTGCATTCTTTGGTAACAGATTCCGACGCATCGCTTAGTACACTTGAAAAAGGTGAGACACGATTCGACGAATCTCCAAAAAAGGAAAATACTAAAAAATTACTAAAGAAATATATTATAGCCTTGCCCATAACTTAGCATCGTTACTCTGACATCAGCTTTAAATTAAGATTGAAGCATCCATCACTGAGCCTGCCAGCTAATAGGGAATGCAAAACTGGATATTTGTATATGAACATAACCGATTATTTCATCCAAATCTTTACCGGTTTTGCATTCACTATCAGCTAACCTGTCTTAAGTCTTAATACTGTAGCCACAACCCTAATGAAAGAACTATTTGCAGGAGGAGCAAATAAAAGGACTGCGCGAGTCAAACATTTGCGGATCATGGCAAAAAAACGACAAGAGCTCCTTGTAATACAGACTACAGTAACGCAACAACAGGTAAGCTAATTACTAATTAAATACTATTGCGTGTGTATTTTATACGGGCGAATAATTAATCCAGCTATAATATCTGATCCTAAACGTGCGGCTCTACTGAGGCGGAGAGGAGCGGAGATGTGCAAAATTGGCCAATGAGACCGCATGACAGTGTTTCGAATTTGAAGAATGTATAATTGGTCAATTTTGCACATCTCCGCTCCTCTCCGCCTCAGTGGAGCAGCACCCTAAGAATCGTATATCATTTCATTCAATTTTGTTGTTAATTAGGTGTAATGATTTTTCTAAAGTGCAACCCAGCAGCAATGTATGCCGTCCAATTGACATGACACTCGTATGACGTTTAGATACTTATGTCTACGTTAATTAATGTGGCTCTGGCTAGATGCAACACATTGCGTGCTCAATTATTTTGTATGAAAAAAAAAATACCTTAATTTCCTAAAAAAATCTATGTAAACAGGTTCCATAGGTCCAATAGTAATCTCCATTAAAATATTCGCATATATCAAATACACACGCTGTATATTAAATATAATATTCCTTTTGAAAGGTTTACTTTTACAAAAAGACAAGTTAGTAATAGGTCTCGTAAAGCAGGTTCCTTTACACGCATAAACGTGTATGTCCTTTTCTGTATCTTAAACCAGGGATCGGAGTTTTTTTTCATGCAAAAAAACGGTTCTAATTTCGTTCTTCGGTGTATAAATTATTTGATAATGGAGTAATTTTAAAATACGATGTCGTTAATTACATAAAATATTGAGTACTACGTAAAAAACCATATAAGATTTTGAAATATTGGGCTACGTCGATGTTTTTCTAAGAAACCGGTTCCGATTTCTGTTTACTATTCTCATTAGAATAATTTTAAATATATTTGTTGTTCTTCTGTCTCATCCTAATCTTATTTTAGTTTAAGGATTGCGCAAGTGTCGAACCTCAGATTATCAATTTATACTGTATAATTTAAGGGAGTTCTGTTATTGGCTATGCTTACTGTAGTTACTAATTGTTTTCATTATCTTCATTATCATCTTAATAAATAAAATAAAATAAAAAATAAAATATATTTACGATCCTTTTGATTTTCTAGAAATTGTACATAAACCTGTACACTAGGATCAAAGAGCTGGAAGCGAGATACGGGATAGACTCGGGCGACTGTGTCGGGCCTATGCGTTTGATGACCATGAAGGGGTGGCCTACGCATGACCTGCTGATGCTGATGCGTGAAGACATAATTGACTGCGAACAGACGGATATACCTGGCGTGCTTGGTATGCCTCCAAGAGCACTAACCTAATCGATGTATGATCGACTTCAGGTCGATAAAATATCATCAAAGCTCTTTTAACCGCCGTTGTGCCGTAGTTTGATATTTCAGACAGTTTATACCCAGCTCATTTCGCCAGAGTCTTAGCTACCCGCAAAATTCATAAATTTCAAGGATTTTTCTCCGTCACTCCAACGAAAGCGTGATTGGAGTGAGAGACAAATCGTCGAAATTTGCGAATTTCGAAGTTCACGGTAGGGCCGCTGATAAATAAAATGAAGGTCTGATTTGGTTTTATGATATAAAAAAAATAGTCCCGCTCGATTAATAAATCTGGGGAGGCTACCATTGTCTCTTAAATGCGATTCATTTTAAGTTCAGCAAATCAGTTTTTGACGGTTATTCTATGGAATTGATACATTGCGATTTAGATTAGATCCTAAATGAATCGCATTAGTAGATCGTGGTAGAACGAACAAGTTAATGCGCGCTTTGAACACTGAGTAAGTAATTAGTGTCATAAATTCATAATACTGTTAAAAAAAACAATATTAAATGTTCTTTAACAACTAAAGATTCAATAGAATCTAAAACCACGGTATGTTACCAAAAGTCTTTTATTACATTTAAAATAATATCATGCATTTTGACTTTGAAAATTTTACACGTAGCGGCTCCAAGGATTTTAGAACCACGATATCCTATGAAATGTCCTAAGCCTAGTAATTACAAGATGATTAAATAAGTTTATTCTGTACAGGGGCGGTAGTACTTCAAGAGTTAAAATCTAAATTGACTTCGATTCCTAAGGAAACCCT
This sequence comes from Thaumatotibia leucotreta, assembly GCA_025490895.1. NCBI lineage: Eukaryota > Metazoa > Arthropoda > Insecta > Lepidoptera > Tortricidae > Thaumatotibia > Thaumatotibia leucotreta. The sequence continues at coordinate 66,342 of JALPQI010001518.1, forward strand.
GGATATAGGTGCCGACCTGATGGCACGGCGTGTTAAAATGTTAGAATATTTTCGCAAACGTGTAAGTACATTTGTTTAATCAATTAATCACTGACAGTTGAGGACAAACGGCAAGTGATCATTAAATTCATTATAATCAACCCCTTTAAACACCAAGAGCTCTTGAAGGTGTCTTGACTTGACACCTAAAGGGATCATGGCGTTGGCAGACGCTATCAAAGCAATGGTTCTGCTGACAGATAAAATCTAGGGTCAAAGGCAGAACCAAATATTTGTTTGAAGCTGTTTTTGCAATAAATATTGTTTTACGTCAATGGCATAGAAAACTATTTGCTAAAAGATGTTTTCATGAAATAGTTGGTTCTGCCTCTAAACCGGCGCTATATTCGACATTCGTTAGTCGAGATACTAGCGAGTAATACTTTCTTCTAAAATTTTAGACACCAGAGTCGAAATCCAGGCACGAATTTGACACAGAAACGGATGCAATTCATAGAATGGTATGGGATGCGACTAAGCGTGTGGAGGCGAAAGTTAATCGCTGTTTGGAGTTGGCCACGTATGTTTCTGACAAATTACATTTTCACGTATTTGTCTAGATTTGTATTCGTTTTTCGGTCGTATATTACTAGTTTTTTTTTTAGTTTTTTATACATATAATATTTTGGTACAAACATGTTACTAGACCCCGGACTTTCTGATACAATACAAAAATAACGTGCTTCAGGAAATTTAGCTTTTCACGGCTACTTAAACATGAACATGAGTGTATTGTTGAGGAAGTTACGCAGTAGTTACGCAATAACCCAGTCAGAATCAACATAATATATTCAATAAGACCGAAAGGGACAAACAATACTTAACGGCTTGCTAAGTTAGGAGACGTTCTTGAATAAGGGGGCTAGTGATTACTACATTCGCAAATTCATGAACGGAGTACAAAGTCGTAGAAAATATTTTTGGCTGACGTTTCTCATCATTCTTTAGTGTACCATCTAACCAAAGTTAACTAGCAAAATGTTTGAGACGCATTCAGTTCAGTATTATTATCACTTTAAAATATTTACTGTCTCGTGCCCCATTTGTGTCATGGAGAACTAACGCGTCATAGTTATGGTTAAGTGAGTTAATTATCCTTTTGACCGCCGTAATCTGATACGTCAGACAATCAATATCCAGGCCTGCTACCGCGAACATCGAAGTTCGCAAATTTCGGGGATTTTTCTCTGTCACTCCAACGAAGGCATAATTAGAGTGACAGAGATAAATCTCCGAAATTTACGAATTTCGGTGTTCGCGGTAGCAGGCCTGCTCACCTCGCCGGAGTTTTATAAATAGGACAAAGGTCTGATTTGGTGTTTATAATATGAAAATTAGTCCTATCAAAATTTAAGCCCGGATCTGCGTGATGTAATATTGTATTGGTGGCGACACGGGCACGTTTTGATGAAAAATTCAAGGCGGTCAAAAGGTTAAGAAATTTCGTCAACCGAGTATAAATAAACAAATTAATTTTCCCCACACTAGCTCGGAACCACCTACTTCCCTCACTAATTTCAGTGAGGGAAGTTGCATTTTAATCACTTGTGAGGGAAGTAAATTGACAGATGAACCGTGAAACGTTCAAAACCATGGAACGTCTTACGCTGGTATGGCTTTGATTCGCTGATTATTTTTTGAGGGACACCATGAAAATTTTATCATACACCAGATTATTTCATTTATTCAAGATAATAAATTAGATTTTTAGTATTTCATAAAAACCTATCGCAAAATCTTATCATATTGGACAAAAACCTGATAGTATAGGTACTTTTACATTCAGAACGCAACCCGCTAACACCATGGATATAGAATATGGATATGGATTTGACAACGTAATAATAATAACAAGAACGAAAGGGATGGTCTTATGAAACTTTTTACTAGTGGAAGTGAAAAGGAACGATAATCGTCCGTCCTTATCACTGTGCCACTATTTTTTGTGTGTGTGTATCGTGCCTTGAAACCCTCGCTACGCTCGAGATTCCATTTTTAAACCACTCGCTTCGCTCGTGGTTCAACAATGGGATCTCTCGCTAGCTCGGGTCTCAATATTGGCACGATGATTAAACAACCACTTTCCTCCCTTGTGCAACAAATAACTATTAAATTTTGCAGAATATCTTGGAAAGATAGAGATACTTTGTTGAAAAAAATCGATCGGCAAAATAAAGAGTTGGCCGCTTTAGAAAACCGACTCACGCAGACTGGTGAGAAGAATGAGGCTGATGTAATCGCATCCGCTAAACCTGATAGCAGTTCTAAAGAAGTAAGAGAATATTCTAATACTTAAAACGTTTTTCTAATTAGCCTATATACGGGGTGTAATCGTTAAGTGTTGCCAGGCCATAATTCCGTAAATACAGCAGATACCAGAAAACTTCTAACTGATATCGAAAGTACGTTACCCAACGAGTAAAATTACACTAATAACTTTTTTGTAATAAAATCAGAAATATCTCAAATATTAACTTCAAACCCTTCCATACATTTAGTACGTAACCGTTCATTCAAAGAGTAGTTTAATACGAATATTTTTATATTTAAGAATAAATGTTAGATTAATTCGCCGTGTGGTGACGGCAGTAAGAATACATTTGTCACCACCCCAACTCTTCCCGTGGGTGTCGTAGGAGTCGACTAAGGGACTAAAGTGTTACTGATCACACACTTGACCCGGGTATGTCTGAAAACTACGACCAAGACCACCGGGGGATGGGCAGCAGCATCCCTAAAGTGCGGTGGAGACACTGCGATCGCCAACCCGCACGCCAAGCGTGGCGATTATGGCAAATACCCCCCAAAATGATTGTACAAAAAAGGCCGCGGCCCCGAGGTTCCGGCGACCCCCGGTGCCCTGGTTATGGTAGCGGCCAGGGTGCTAGCGGGGTCAGGGGTGCTAAGAATCTCCGGCAAAGATCCGGCTACCACCACCGACGACCTCTGGCCCTGGCAACGTACAAGACACGTACACTGCGGACCGACGAAAAGTTAGTGGAACTGGAGGAAGGATTGAGCAAGTTGCGTTGGGACATTGTGGGATTGTCAGAAGTCCGAAGAGAGGGCGAGGACACGATAATCCTAAAGTCCGGCAACTTGCTCTATTTCCGGGAGGGCGACCAACAGTCCCAGGGAGGTGTCGGGTTCATCGTCCACAAGTCCCTCGTAAACAACGTGGTGAAGATCGAGAGTGTGTCGGCTAGGGTGGCGTACCTTATACTCAGAGTATCTGAGAGATACTCGCTGAAGGTCATACAGGTGTACGCGCCGACTTCGACACACTCCGACGACGAGGTGGAGGCTATGTATGATGATATCTCAAAAGCCATGCATAGCTCCAGAACCTACTTCACCGTTGTTATGGGGGACTTCAACGCGAAACTGGGCAAGAGAGATGGTGACGAACTGAGGGTGGGGCAATTTGGGGTTGGACGTCGGAACCACCGGGGCCATCTGCTGGCTGGTTTCTTGGAGAAGGAGGGACTCTACATGATGAACTCCTTCTTTAAGAAACGCGAGCACAGAAAATGGACTTGGATGAGTCCCGACGGTGCAACTAAAAACGAGATCGACTTCATCATGTCGACGAAGAGACATATATTCAACGATGTTTCTGTGATCAGTACGGTTAAAACCGGTAGCGATCACCGCCTGGTAAGAGGCACGTTGAATGTATGTCCTAAGCTAGAACGCTCGCGACTGATGAAGTCTACGCTCCGTCCTGCACTCCATCTCCAAAACCCCGAGAGCTTTCAGCTGGAACTCCAAAACCGTTTCGATTGCCTAGGCGATGATGTGGACATATTCAACGACGGGTTTGTGGAAGCTGTCCATAGCGCTGGGTCTAAGTTTTTTAAGGCCCAGCGGACAAATAAGACCAGAAAGCTCTCAGACTCCACTCAGAAGCTAATGGAAAAAAGGAGTGAACTGGTTCTACAATCCTCAGTTGATGCGACTTTATACCGGCAGCTCAACAGACAGATCTCTAAGTCCCTCAAACGCGATATGCGCCAATTCCGTACCAAAAGTATAGAAGAAGCCATCGAGCGAAACAAGGGCTCTAAAGTTTTTGCAAGGGATCTGTCTGTTGGGCAAAGCCAGCTCGCCAAATTAAAGACTGAGGATGGTAGAATCGTCACATCCAGGTCTGAGCTGCTGAGTGAGATAGAGGGTTTTTATGGACAGCTGTACACGTCAACTAGCAGACCCGAAGTTGATCTAGCGGAAGACCTCAGAGCTAGACTGACCCGACACTATACAGAAGACATCCCGGACATCAGCCTGTGCGAGATTAGAATGGCTCTTGAACAGCTCAAAAATAACAAGGCGCCTGGGGAGGACGGAATTACAGCTGAGCTTCTGAAGGCGGGTGGTAAACCGATCCTTACGGCCCTTCAGAAGTTGTTCAATTCCGTCTTACTGGAAGGGAGAACGCCAAAGGCATGGAACAGAGGTGTGGTGGTACTGTTCTTCAAAAAAGGTGACAACGCTTTATTGAAGAACTACCGACCCATCTCACTTCTGAGCCATGTCTATAAGCTGTTTTCAAGAGTCATTACGAATCGTCTTGCACGCAGGCTTGATGACTTCCAGCCTCCCGAACAAGCTGGTTTCCGAAGAGGCTTTAGTACCGTAGACCACATCCATACGCTTCGCCAGGTTATACAGAAGACCGAAGAATATAACCTGCCCTTCTGTTTAGCGTTTGTGGACTACGAGAAAGCCTTCGATTCGATCGAAACATGGGCAGTACTGCAGTCTCTCCAACGGTGCCAAGTCGACTACCGCTATATCGAGGTGTTGAAGTGTTTATACGAGAGCGCCACAATGTCAGTCCGACTCCAAGACCAGAGCTCGAAGCCTATTCTGCTGCAGCGGGGAGTTAGGCAAGGAGATGTCATCTCTCCTAAGCTGTTTACCGCTGCACTGGAGGATGTCTTTAAGACTCTGGACTGGAGAAGGCTGGGTATCAACATAAACGGCGAGTACCTCACTCACCTTCGATTCGCTGACGATATAGTAGTCTTGGCTGAGACCTTGGAGGACTTAAGTACTATGCTCGTTGACCTCAGTAAAGCCTCCGAGCGAGTTGGTCTTAGGATGAACATGGATAAGACGAAAATCATGTCGAATTCCCATGTAGCACCAACTCCCGTAATAATCGGAGACTTTACACTCGAAGTTGTAGACGAATATATATACCTAGGGCAAACTATTCAGTTAGGTAGGTCCAACTTCGAGAATGAGGTCAATCGTCGAATCCGACTCGGTTGGGCAGCGTTCGGGAAGCTACGACACATATTTTCGTCCAATATTCCGCAGTGTTTGAAGACGAAAATCTTTAATCAGTGTGTGTTGCCAGTGATGACATACGGTACTGAAACGTGGCCGCTTACAATGGGTCTCATAAGAAGGCTCAAAGTCACCCAAAGGGCAATGGAGAGGGCTATGCTAGGAGTCTCTCTGCGTGATCGGATTAAAAATGAGACCATCCGCAGCAGAACCAAAGTAACCGAAATAGCTCTCCGAATCGCTAAACTGAAGTGGCAGTGGGCGGGGCACATTGCGCGTAGAACCGATGGCCGTTGGGGCGGGAAGGTTCTTGAGTGGCGGCCACGTACCGGAAGGCGTAGCGTGGGTAGGCCCCCCACAAGGTGGACCGATGACCTGGTGAAGGTCGCAGGAGTCCGCTGGATGCGGGTGGCGCAGGACCGGTCATTGTGGCAATCTTTGGGGGAGGCCTATGTTCAGCAGTGGACGTCTTTCGGCTGATATGATGATGATGATGATGATGTTAGATTAATTATTTCATAAACGGTAGTATTATTATTTTATTACAATGTATTTGTACAAATAACGAATCTCTAACAGTTTTATCTGTTATGACACTCGACATTTTTTAAGGCTAGTCGTCATACTAAATGTATGGCAGCGTTTTAACTTAGTATTTTTAATATTACTCCATCTATTTAGAAAAAGTTATTAATGCAATTTTACTCGTTGGGTAACGCACTTTCAATATCAGTTGGAAGTTTTCTGATATCTGTTATATTTACGGAATTATGGCCTGTCCACACTTAACGATTACACCCTGTATAAGTGTCCTACTGCTAGGAAAAAGCTTCCTTGTTTCTTACCAATCGTCACCTACCTTACTTACGCCTTACGTCGGAGTAAGCCGGTTAACGGCTTACTCCGACGTCTCCGACCGATGTCACTCGATATCTTCGAGAATCGTAAAACGATTTTCAAATTTTTTTTTAGTCGGGGATTGATGATGGAATCTTGGTATTAGGCCAACGGCGTTGGGACAACGCAAAATACCTAGGCACGTTTGATGTGGAGTTTCGGAAAATTGTCAGAACACAATACAATACAACCGTAAAGATACATTCCACGAAAAAGTCCACTGATGTCGCGTGAAAACACGATCTGAAAATTGTGGGTTCTCTTTCGAGACAAAGGAGTCCAAAATTGCTCAAAAAAAATCACCTAATACAGGGCATAGAACAGCGAATGCTCTTTTGGTCTGCATGCACCTTTAGTCTGAAGAAAACTCAAATACACATGTTTGTACGGGACAGCCCATGGAATGCTCCTAAACCGGTTACAGGATCTGAAAGAAAAGTTGGCTAAAGAGCGAGCAGCCCGCGAGTCGTTGAAGCACATGGTGGCGACAGCCGAGGGTCTGCTGCGGACGGCGCGCGCGCGCATCACGGTGCTGGAGCGTGAACTCAAGGTCACTCAGAAGCAGATGCAGGCTTCGGCAAGGAAGCACAAGGAGTACGAGTTATTGGTAAAACAGTTCCTTTTTGTACCGATTTCGCATTAGTTTGAAAACTTACTATTAAATTTAGGATCTCTATGTCAAATCACAAACTCGTCACTCAGAAGCAGATGCAGGCTTCCGCGAGGAAGCACAAGGAGTACGAGTTATTGGTATAATAATTCATTTTTGTTCCATATAACTTACTCGCACTATTTGAAAAGTGTCTTTTCAAAAGGGCTTATATCCACTTTCTCAAATTACGAGGAGAGTACGAGTTATTGGTAAAACAGTTCATTTTTGTACTGCTTCTGTATTGGTAAGAATACTATTTGAGGAGAGTCTTCTCAAAACGGCTATTTTCACTTTCTCAATAGAGATTATTGCTCTCTTGAAAACAGAAAAAATAACCCTTGTTGATAGAGTGGAAATAAGCCCTTTAGAAAATACACTCCTCATTTAGGATCTCGGCGAGGAAGTACAACGACTATGAGTTATTGGTTTGGTAAACAGTTTATTTTTGTACCGGTCCCGTATTGATAATCTAAGAATACTATTTGAGGAGTATCTTTTCAAAAAGGGCTTATTTCCACTTTATCAACAAGGGTTACTTTTTTGTTTTCACATCATTGAGTATTTTCATGAGATTGAGTATTTCTAATACAGATTATGTTTCTTTTTCTTTCGCTTTTTTGTTATTCGCAAGGTGCGAATAACCCTTTCTTCCTTACGGGCGATCAACTACCTTAACCTTCTTAATATTGAGGTATTTTAGTCAAGCATTTATTTTCAGCATCGTTGTCGTGAGACTAGTTATGACGTCCGGTCCAAGAAATTGCTGGAAGACTCCAAAAATGGCGAAGAAACCATCGAGATGTTGACGCTTCAACGGGATGCCCTAGAACTAAGGTACTTTTTCTAACTTTTTTTATACTTCGGCAGCAAACAATCATATGCCCCGCCTGATGGAAATTGCTCCCCGTAGCCTATAGACGCCAGCAACCCCCGGGGGTGTTGCAGGCGCGTTGCCGACCTATTAAGTAGACTATAATCCTTCGGGAAAACCTCAGCAGGGACCTCATTCCACTGGCGGACCGTCCGCGAGAGGAAATTCTTCTTCTTCACTAGTTTTTTCACAGATCAGTTAGGTCTGTGGCCTATTTCACCATAATTACAAGTCTGACAATTTTAAAATATCACTGTTACTGACGTCACAGGCCTCCGTAGACTACGGCTACCGCTTACTATCGGACGGTCCATGTGCTTGTTTGCAACCAACATAAAATTATTACTAATAATGTTTTTAAATCATTAATAAACTACTTTTTATTTTCCGAAACCCGTGACAATTGTAGCAAGGTTTAGTACAATTCTCATTCAATCTTGACATGAGGTTCGGCATATGTCGGAATTTCGCTACAATTGTCGTGTTTTTGTGACAATTGTAATGTTGCTTCGCAAAAAAGTAGTTATTTACTGCTAATTTACTAAAGTTCCTGCACTGCATTTTATGTTGGTGGTAAACAAACGCACGGCCCTTCCGATGGTAAACGGTAACTGTAGCCTATAGACGCCCCAGATTGCAGAAACAGTAAATTTACAATTGTAGCACTTGTCAATGTGGTGAAATTGGGGCCTGGTCTCACCGCGAGCTACTAAGCTATGAACTATCGGCTATAAACACGAACAAGAGATACGCACTCCCGTGCAAATAAAAGAGACACGGCGATACTCACCCAGCTATCAGCTATCACCACCGGGCGAGTATCGCCGTGTCTCTTATTTGCACGGGAGTCTTGCGTATCTCTTGCTCGTGTTTATAACCGATAGTTCATAGCTTAGTAGCTCGCGGTGAGACCAGTGCCTTAATCAACCTCCTAATTAATAATCCTAATCAGACACAGAAATCAACGGTCTAAATTTTATAGGTCAATTGCAAAAAAAATGTACATAGTTACCTTAATCAAAACAAAAATCACGATCTTGTCAATTGTGTTAAGAAAGTTAGTCATGTTTAAATTATGTGGTATAGGTACTCTGTCCAACAACCTTCGGCAGTAGTAAAAGGAGTCTACATTTAAAAGATGTAGGATCTAAAGGTGCATTCAGACCAAACGAGCATTCGCTATTCTAACCCCCTACTCTACGAAATTCGATCGTTACACAAAATTTGATTCGTTGATTTCGTAGAGTGGGGGATAGAATAGCGAATGCTCGTTTGGTCTGAATGCACCTTTATTGTGTTGAGCGATCATAGAAAATTTTAATTTTTCGCCCTTTTTCAATGGCTAAAGTTGGAACAGAATTTAACGTCGTTATACAAAAATTATGACTTTAAATTTTGTTTTCATGAAAGGCCTTTAATTATGTAATTATTTTTTGCGCTCAACATTTATAATGCGTACGATTGCTCCTACAGTCAGGGGCACAATTTTTTTTTGCCCTTGAGTGTACATGGGTAAACTTTATTATGAATGCTTGTTTTATGAAATGAAAGTGTGAAATGATACATGTTAACATACCGCTCTGATGTACAGGGTTGGGCGGATTAAGTGTCCTAGTTAAAAAGTGGTATAAAAGTTTAAAAACAAAACAATGTTACAAATCTTGGTGTTATTTATATCAGAAACATTCTATATTTTACCGCAGCAATTGATAAATTTGATAAACTCCTCTTTAACATGTATTATTTTAAGCATTATGTCATATAAGGAATTCCATCCGGCACGCACTACCTTATCTGCCATGTGATGTCATATTAGGTTATCTGACGCTAGTATAAACTTGAATCTTAGCCTTAACCCGTCTGGATAAAACTCTGCATTGATTTGTATATGGAAATATTTATAGCATTTCAGTTATCTAAAGATTTAGCGTACTTTGCTAGGTAAATATCAGCCTCATAATTTTGGCTACAACTTGGCATTTCTTCTTATCATATTGTACTCTGATTGATTAACTTTTTGGAATAAATTTGTAACTAAAATACCATCCTTTCTAGTTCTTAATAAAACACTATACCCATAATCAATCTGGCATTTACCAAACTCTTGCAATGAAAATGCATTTTGTTTGAAAAATGACCTTCGTGCCGCCTATTCGACTTTTTGTATTTAACTCTTATACTTTTTAAAGAGAGAGGGTACATATATAAATTATCTGTTTTATAAAGGCCTCACATTTTGCGATTATTTTGCAGTGCGCAAAATATTAACCCCTCTTCAATTTAATAATTTTATCGAAGATTATATAATAAGAGGCACAGTTTCGTAAAAAATGCCCATGGGTGCTTATTGGTACTTTGCTGACTCAAATCATTTAAAGCTTACCCAATTTCGGCCTGAATTTGGAAGCAGAGGACTCCTTGAAACAATTGATGGTGTGCAGTATTAAAACATACGTTGATATTTACTTTTATGGTCAGTTGATAATCTCGCCCGATTTTTAATGCTCGCTGCACCATTATCCAACAACACCGCTTTTTACATTTGTTCTTAAAAATATATACAACTAAATGTTATGAAAATGAGTTTCAGGAGCCATGAAGCTGATTAAATCGACGATTTAAAATGATATACAGGGTATCAAAAACAGTTATATTTCAATAGATAAACGAATGTTTTTCAATATGACACTTAATCCGCGCTACCCTGTATACATTAAAAAGGTGTAAACCCTTTGGACACCAAGAATTACTAACGTGGTCTTGTGCTGTCATGTCTAACCATGCCTACCATGGTAACACTCTAATGACCATTTTTTTACCCTAAAGTCGCAAAAAGTTATGTTATAGTTTTTATCCTTGGTATAGTTTTAATTGCCTTTGCGGTAATCGGATTCCTCGTGAAACGTAACTGAAAAGGGTGGCCAATTTGGGAGTTTTGATTCCCTAGTTTTTTAACTAAGACAAAAAACAAAGTTACGTAACGTGTTGTAAGGTATACCCCCTCCCGCCCCTGTAACGCATCGTAACGTTTTACGAGACCCGTCCTCCCTCCAAAATTGCGTTACGCACAGCTTGGCAAAAAAGAGTAGAAATTAAAAAGTCGCAACATCGTAGTGTCGTCCCTTTCAATATGCGTGAGAAAACGGGACGACACTACAATGTTGCCACTTTTTAATTTCTACTCTTTTTTGCCTGGCTGTAATACTTGAATGCCCCCTAAGACAATGCACTATTAACCCAAAAATTGTGGCAGGGTGAAGGAGCTACAAGATCAGATGAAGACGGTGATCGAGGACTATGAAGGTCGGGAGTCAAAGTACCAGAGCAACCTGGATCGTCTCCAGGAGAAGGTGGATGAACAGGTGCTGTCTTTATATTTTTAACCGACTTCGAAAAAGGAGGAGGTTCTCAATTCGACTGTTTCTTTTGTTGTATGTATGTTACCCGATATCTCCGAGAATCGTGAACCGATTTTAATTATTTTTTTGTGACTGAACGTCAACGGGACCATCTTGGTGTTATACAACCACTGTCGTTACAAAACTGACATCGAAGTTAACTTTTTTATGAGAGTTAAGCTAATTGGGTGTCCCTAGAACTGAAAATGCACCATTAGGTAGGCTACGCTAGCCGCCTACAATACAGTGGCTCGTATACTTGTTTTTATTAAATTTGATTATTTTAATGGCTAAATTGTATTTATTATCTAATTGAATAGGAAAAGTATAAAGCAGTAGCAGAAGATCGAGTGCATGATCTAGAAATACGAATACAAGATGTGCAAACTGAATATAGACGACTGTTAGAAAAATGTGAAAAACTTGCGAAGTTGAATTGTGAGAAATGTCTCGATTACTTACCACACAAAGGTAAAGTACATAATAAAGTTTTACACAATACGGTGGCCTGCTAAGGCTTTAGATAATACGATTTACGAATTTCCTGGTTATGAACTTTCGCCCGGCTATCGCCTATTGGCATCGACAGGTAAGGGGTCACCTTAATCCAAACAAGTAAATACATATCTTGGGACATCTTACACAAATCGACCTAGTCCCACGGTAATGCGGAGGTACGAAGCAACGATATGTAATAAGTACATACATATGGATACTTAAATACATGGCAGCCACGACCAGGTAACAAATATTTGTGATAAATAAATACACACATTCCCTCGCTGCAAATTGAACCCGGAATTTAGCTCCAGCTTCATAGCATCACTAGCAACTAGGCTACGGAGACTGACAAAATAAACAACCAGCGGCCCTACCGCGAAAATCGAAATTCATAAATTTCGAGGATTTGTCTCTCTCGCTCTAATGACACCTGCGTTTGGGTGACAGGGAAAAACCCTCGAAATATACGAATTTCTATTTTCGCGGTAGGAAGCCAGAGACATGTTGTCAACTCACTATTTGCTTTTTTTTTAAGAAAATGAACCCTCATCAGCCGAAACAACGTTATGGCGGGATTTGCAAGAAACAAAAAAGAAATTACAACAAGTGACGGAGGAACTTACACAGAGCCGCGAGGATAAGGAGAGCTTGTTGAATTCCTTGGCGAAAATGGCGGTAACAATTAATTTGAACTATCGTGCGATGTAATACCTATATTTTGCTGGTGGTAGGACGTGCAGGGTCCGCCTGGATAGCTACCACCGTCTTACCCGTTAACCTACCGCTAAATAGTACTGTGTTGGAGCATTCCATGAAAACGTCTACTTTTTGTCCGTACGTGACGCTATGGTAGCTACCCTAATAAAATTCTGCTGAAATAGGCTGCTAAGAACACTGTCATTACTGTCAACCTTAAAGCCTTTATATTATATTATTATGACCATACTCGGTTACCTCATTTTATTTCTCAAAAGTATTGAATGACTGTGTCCGTACGTAACGTTTTTATGGAATGCTCCGGTTTGGGGATAAGATAGCCGGCGTAATTACTGGCATAGAGGCAATCCATCTAAGTCTTCAGGGTAGGCAGCGCATAGGCGATTACGCGTTTTCCGTGGATATCTCATATTTTTTCGGAATATATTAGAAGACGTACTTGACAATTACTAAAATACCCAAAAAAAATGAGATACCCTCGGAAAACGCGTAATAATGTTGTTGAGTACAGCGTACCCAGCATTGCCTGTCGGCAGCTCCAGTTGGCAGAGCTCGGATACACGTGGGCCGGTCTACTGATGAGGAGGGCTGGAGCGGCAGGAGGGCTTTTTCCGATTAATAGGCAGGATCCATTTTTCTTCCTTTATTGTTCCTCTCTTGGTGGAGGTCAGCTTGACACTGCTCCATACAAAACGCGTCGCGTATATATACATCACTGGCTGTGATTTTCAGCCAATCGTAAAAACATGTCGACCAATCAAAAGGCAGCGTATTTCTGTTTCATGAAATCTAAGTCTGTTCCGTTCACTAATTCTATTGGTTCGAAAATACTGCGCGTTGATTGGTGGACTTCACATTGTTCGATTTATACTAGCCTACTTTCGCTAAGTTCTAAATACATTTACCTAATTTTAATCAATCCATGCCGTAATGTTTACAATCATTGTTTGTAAATAAATACTACACGTGGTTATCCAACGTTTACAACAAAAACACATGCGGAGTTGTTTACATTCTAAACAATAGACGCTCGGATCTCTCTATTGTTCTCGGTTTACCTGTAATGTTTTGGGTTAAAACCTTTATTTTAAACATTGCGTTGGGTTATTGACCCAGGGGTCCATTGTATCATTTGAATAGGTAACTGACCTATATTTAACGGGTTATACAGTTACATTTCTTACGTAAATTAAGTTCTGGCGAGGTATCAAATGGTTCATACATAGTACAAAATGCGACATTTTAAATCTTATACGCTAAGTTCAGGCGATTAATATCAGCCAATAGGCGACTTCTAGGTTCGGTTCATACATTTGCGTTCATGAAATTACTTATACATTACTGATTACTTATATCTAACTTAATTACGTGAGGATCATTTATTTACATGATTTATCTTATTCCTAGGCGTTCATTGGTCGTGACGTCGTGTCGCTAACATTAGTCCTCCTCCGTCGCAAGACGCCATGTTGCATGGGTAGGCGACACGATCACGGAGTCGTCGTTGATGCGGTCGTCGGGCTCTGGGGGGCAGCGCAGCTCTGCGTCTCGCCGGCTGGCACCACGACGGCTATTTTGCAGGTGGGGCGCCGCATTACGCCATGCAGGGTCTTGACGTCAGCGGAGCGTGTTCTGCCGTCTGGTCCACGGTGTGTAGCCACGACGATCCCTTTCGGCCACGTGTTGCGAGGGCCGTTAGGGTCCGCGATTATTACGATGTCTCCCGGCTGGATCTGACGCCCGCCGCTGGCTGAAGAACCGCGGGGTGCTAGTAGCGGGTAGACTTCTTTGACCCATCGCGACCAGAAGTGGTCGGCGAGGGCTTGGGCTGTTCTCCACTTCTTGTTGTCATCTTCTTCACAGGGTCCCAGTATAGGAAGATTGGCAGCTCGCAGTAACAAGAAGTGATTCGGTGTTAAAGTCTCAGGCGCGTTCGGGTCCACTGAGACATGTGTAAGTGGTCGTTGGTTCACTATATATTCTACTTCGGCCAATACGGTGTTAAATATCTCCTCTCGTGGCGCCTTGGTGTGTAGAGTGTACGCCATTGCTGATTTGATGGTGCGTACCATCCTCTCCCACGCTCCTCCGGCAGATGGGTTACCAGGCGGGATGAACTTCCACTCCATCCGTTGTTGTAGACCGTAGGCTCGAAGTATAGGTAGCCACTCCTTATGGGCTTCTTGGAGTTCAATGGCCGACGCTCTGAAGTTCGTTGCGTTATCTGAATACATAACGCGGGGCCACCCACGTCGCGCCGCGAATCGGCGTAACGCGAGTAGCGCGCTGTCGGCGGAGAGGCTGTGCACGGATTCCAGGTGCACCGCTCGTGTTGTGAGACAGGTATAGAGAGCGATCCATCTCTTCTCTCTTCTGCGTCCGATGGTAACATATACAGGGCCCGCATAGTCCACGGCTGCGCAAGTAAACGGTCGTTCGTATGCCGTTGTTCGTTCAGGTGGTAAATCTCCATGCGGCTGTACGCGTGGCGTCGCTCGGCGTAATATACAGATTGCGCAAGTTCGGGCGATGGACTTTACGACGGGTCGCAGGTGCAGAATCCAGTATTTCTGTCTCAGCTCGTTCACGATCGCTTCGTTGTGTATATGCGCTGATTTCCTGTGTGTATGTGCGATCAGTAAGCGCGTATACACATCCCGTCCGTCAAGTATAACGGGCCTTGATGCAGTGTATTGAACTGGAGCGTTTCCTAGACGAGTCTTCATTTTCAACAAACCATCGCGGTCGATTTCAGGTGCTAATTGATATAACCTCGATCTTTTATCAATTTCTTCGCCGCTGCTGAGTGCTCGTAGTTCGTCAGGAAAGCTTCGACGTTGACTATTTTGTTGCCACATATGTTCCGCTCGATGTATGTGTGCAAGCTCTAATTTCTTCGTTCGGTCGCGACTTCGCAGCTTTTCTATAAATAGCAACACATAGGCTGTGCTATTAATGAGGCGTTCGTAACTGCTGAAGCGGTTGATGTCTGGTAATACTGATGCTGGGTCTCGTTCTGTTCGTGTAGCATGAGTCATAGCGGTCTTGATGTTCTTGCGTTCCGGTAGGTTCTCTCTTTCAGTAGCGGTGACGTCGTTCGGGTTCTGTGGCCAATCTCGTTCGGGTAACCGCAGAAATGCCGGTCCTTGGTACCACCGATCGTCGATGGTGATGCGCTGGCTCGGTTTACAGCGCGTTCCATCGTCCGCCACGTTGAAATTAGTCGGCAACCATCTCCACGATTGTCGGCTTGTAAGTTCGGCGATCTCGGCTATGCGGTGACTGACAAACGGTCGATATTGTCGTGCGTCATCCCGTAGCCATGACAACGTAGTTTTTGAATCCGTCCAGTATGTGATGTCATCTGCAGTGTAGCGCTGTTCTTTCAAGATAGTTTGAGCGAGGCGCGCGGCGATCAAAGCAGCGCTCAGCTCCATCCTTGGCACCGATAATATCTTTAATGGTGCGACTCGCGTTCGACTTGCGGCTAAGCTGACGTGCACGTCGTTTCCGACTTCAGTGCGCCAGTAGGCCACGGCGCAGTAGGCTTCGGTACTTGCGTCGGAGAAAACGTGCAGCGTTCGACGTGTCGGATCCCTCGGCGAGTCGTACTGACGAGGTATTCTTAGTTCGGCGATGTATTTCAGGGCTTTCAGCCACTGAAAAAATGCTTCGGTGTCTTCTCGTTCTAATTCTTGATCCCAGTGCGTGCCCTTCGCCCAGACACGCTGTAGCAAGATCTTAGCGCTGATCACATACTGCGCGATGAGTCCTAGCGGGTCGTAGACAGACATAACTGTAGATAGGACTTGTCTCTTCGTTGGCGCTCGATCGCAGTTCTTGATGTTCTCTGGCACGCGTAGTAGCTTCGTGTTAAAGCTAAGCGTGTCTGTGCTAGGGTCCCACACCATGCCTAGCACCTTCTGTGATTTTTCGCCTAGCATCGTCGTAGGTTCGCTTGATCGCAGTTCGTTCGGTAGTTTTTCGATCAATTGACGATTGTTGCTAGCGAAGCCTCGCAGGTTGAATCCTCCCTCGGCGTGTGACTCGTGAACTTGCTTGACGATTCGATGCAAGTCCTCCTCGGTTTCATAGCTAGCCACGTAGTCGTCCATGTAGTGGTTGTTCTTAATATCATAGACTGCCTCGGGGTATCTCGTTCGGTTGTCTTCGGCGTTCTTGTTGCGTACAAGATGTGCTAAACATGGGCTGCTCACGCATCCGAACAGCACTCGTGTTAACTTGTAGATGTGCGGCGTGCGGTCTCGCTCGTTATTCCTCCATAGGAATAGCTGGCTGGCTTGATCTTCGTGCTTCAGATGTATTCGCATGAACATATCTTGAATGTCCGCTGTCACGGCGAATGGATTCTCTCTGAAGCGCAGCAATATTCCCAGCAGGCTCTGAAGAAGGTCTGGACCGCAGAGAATGAAGTCGTTGAGACAAAACCCTTGACATTTTGCCGCAGCATCGAAGACAGCACGCATTTTTTGCTTCTGTAGGTTAACTACAGGAAAATGCGGTAGATAAAAGGTAAGATCGCTGACCGGCGGCTCGTTCAAACGTACGGCGTAACCCTTTTCGATTAAAGCTCTTATTTGCTTACAGTAATCTTCGGCGAACTTCGGGTCGCGTCTCATTCGCGATTCAAGGTTCAATAACCGCGAATGCGCCGTAGTGTAGCTGGCCGGTAGTTTGACGTCATCTGTAGCCCACAGCTGTCCAACTTCATAATGATCTTCATGTTTCACGACGCTCGAATTGAAAAGGTCGACAGCTCGTTGATCCGCGGGCTTGACGTTGTCTTTGCTCGAAACTCCCAAAGCTTCTATCGCCCAGTGTTTCTTTAATTGTTCATCGAGTTCCTGATCTTGTTCTACGCGACAATGCAGTACAACTTGCTCGTTCGTTCTGATTATCTTCGGCCGGAATCCGAAGAAACACCATCCCAAGCGGCAGCGTATGGCGGCGGGATCGAGTTCGCCTGCCATCCTTATCTCGTACGGTATGCATAGCTGCCAGTGGTCGCCTCCGATGAGCATTTGCGGTACTCCTGTAGTGTAGCATTCATCGGCGAGGTCCTTGAGATGTTCGTACTTGATCATATCGGCTTTGTTTATGATCTGGCTGCGTAGTCCGATTCCGCGTACTGTTCGCAGCGTGATGTCGTAGCCTGTCCCGCCTCGCGCTGACCGTATCTTCGCCTTAACGGTAGCTGTGTTCGTTCGGTGCGCGATATCGCCTATACCGCGCACGCATAGCGGTGAAACAGGGCCAGACAATCCGATCTGTTCGGCGATGTCCTCCTCGATAAGGCTCAGTGTCGAGGCGTCGTCCAACATCGCGAATATATGCGCTTCTCCGCCCGGGCCGCTCACGGTGACGGGCAGTACTTTAAGTAGCACATTAGCAGGTTCGATCCCCGAGGTAACGTATATGCGAGCGGTATCTGGATCATTCTGCTCGTTCGGTGCATGTGTTATCTCGGCCTGCGTGGCGCGCGGCGCGCGCGTGGTGGGGGCGTGGCCTGTCCTCTCTCCTATAGAGTACACCGGCGCGGTCGTAGTGAGATGTACTGCGGCTTCGGTCTGTATTTCTTGCTTATCCGCGTGTAGCAAGCGATGATGGGGATGCGGACAGCCTGGTACGTCGCATCTCTTCGCTCGGCAGTACTGGCGCTGATGTTTGTCGTTGAGGCAGCGAAAACACACCCTGTTCAGTCGCGCCCAGTCCCATCTCGCTCCGACGGGTTGGGCAGCTAATTTGCGGCAATCTGTCGTTCCATGAGTTCCTCCGCAATATAAGCAGATTGCGCGCGGGTTCTTCGTGGTGGCGTTCGTGGTGTATACCACTTTCGAGGACAACGGCTGCGACGAGCGCGACTGGGACAGAGCAGGGCGGGCAACCGGTCGGTTCGTGTTGCGCTCATACCGCGCCTGCGCTGACACGGCGTTCGATGTCGCGGTAGCAGTCCGTCGCGATGTTAGAGGGGCTCTGGCGTGCGAGTATTTCATTTCCTGCTCGCTCTCGTACATCAGGAAGTCCGACAGCTGGATTATTTCAGCTTCGTCTGAGTAGCGGTGTGCACGGGCGTAGTCACACCATCGGCTTCGTAGATGGGGGCTCAGGCGGTCGGTGATTTCCCTTATTAACATAGGATTATCAGCGTAGTGGCGGCGGTCGATATCCATTACTGTAGATACTATGTTTGCGATCTTGATTGCGAAGTTATTTAAATCATGCGCTGTCGGCCCGACGGTAGGCAGCCGACGTAGGTCTTCTAGTGCTTGGTCGAGTAGTACTTCGCTCCGTCCGTACTGTTTCTTCAATATGCGCATGATGAGGTCTGGACGAGTAGCTGTTGCCAGGACGTGCTGGACGCAAGCCTTGGCTTCTCCTTTCAGCGCCACTCGCAGTCTCGCCACGTTCTCGTACTCGGTAAACTTGTATCTTGTCGCTGTCTCGTTGTATGTGTTATAAAAACTGCGCCACTCGCTGACATTACCATAGAAAGCAGGTAATTCGTATATTTCTTTCGGTGCAGGTCTCGCAGCCCTCTGCATTTTTTCAAATATCTCGAACATACTGGCGGCGATGCTCTCCTGTGTCGAGATGTGCGTTCTTGGAGTTCTCGCATCCGGACTTGGCGAACGCGAGTACTGTTGCCTCCTTCTCGCGGAGGTCTTCGGTTCGGGGGTGAACGGCCTTTCACGTTCATAGGCTCGTTCGGGTTCAGGCGAGAGTGACCTTTTCCGTTCGCGGGTCCTCTCTAGTTCGGGGCTCGGCGATCGCTCAGCAGGCCTCCTCGTTCTCGGAGTCTCGAACATCGAGCGTGGTTCAAGGTTCGGTGCTCGACGTTTCGATGCCGGCTCGCGTGTCTCGTACGCCCAATCCTCTGGTTCATAATTCCTCGTAAGCGCCTCAGGTTCCGCGGCCTCGATCCCCAGCCGCAACGCTTCGAGTTTTTTGTTCAATGCTTCCGCTTCGCTTAGAAGTCTTCTTTGTTTTCCTCGTAATTGCTGCATAAGTTC
Source organism: Thaumatotibia leucotreta (assembly GCA_025490895.1). Lineage (NCBI taxonomy): Eukaryota > Metazoa > Arthropoda > Insecta > Lepidoptera > Tortricidae > Thaumatotibia > Thaumatotibia leucotreta. The sequence continues at coordinate 85,743 of JALPQI010001518.1, forward strand.
AATGCCTTTGTTCCATGGTTCTATTGTTCGGTGAGGTGCGAAGGATACTTGTCTCGTTCGGTCATCCTCGCGAAGTTCCCGCTCCGTATAAGTTCGTACGGAGTCGTCGTTCGGCGCGCTCGTTGGCGCTATAGCGCTTGCGGCACGTGTGTCCAGCGCCGTGGGCGCCGGGCGACTAACTGTGCGCGCATGATCTAGCGCTCGCTCGAGTGTAAGCGTTCCCCCGTCGGCCGGTTGCGATGTGGGCGGGGCTAATGGCTCGCTCCCCTCCATATGCCCACGTGCGTCGCCGGCCTCACTGGTGTCAGTGTTACTGAGTTCGTCCTCCGTGCGCGCGGCTCTGGCTCGCTTCATTTCGGCGGCCTCCGCTCCAGCCGCTAGAAAGCGTCTTCGTTCTTCATCGTCGTGAATCGACGACATTGATCTCGTCGTGATTCTTCTTCCCGTCATCGCTGCGGTGCTAAGGTTCCGGGTTCGTGCACGCAGTCGATGTCTCAGGTTCAGTCTGAGGGGTCCGGGAACACGATGCGGAGTTTCAGTAGATCGGTCGCTGCGTGTATCCGCTGAGTCAACCATCCGTAGTTCGGTCCGAAGTAGTTGACGTTGCTCGCGAAGGTTCGGACTGGTTCGCTATCCGGTTCGAAGGACCAAAAATGTTGAGTACAGCGTACCCAGCATTGCCTGTCGGCAGCTCCAGTTGGCAGAGCTCGGATACACGTGGGCCGGTCTACTGATGAGGAGGGCTGGAGCGGCAGGAGGGCTTTTTCCGATTAATAGGCAGGATCCATTTTTCTTCCTTTATTGTTCCTCTCTTGGTGGAGGTCAGCTTGACACTGCTCCATACAAAACGCGTCGCGTATATATACATCACTGGCTGTGATTTTCAGCCAATCGTAAAAACATGTCGACCAATCAAAAGGCAGCGTATTTCTGTTTCATGAAATCTAAGTCTGTTCCGTTCACTAATTCTATTGGTTCGAAAATACTGCGCGTTGATTGGTGGACTTCACATTGTTCGATTTATACTAGCCTACTTTCGCTAAGTTCTAAATACATTTACCTAATTTTAATCAATCCATGCCGTAATGTTTACAATCATTGTTTGTAAATAAATACTACACGTGGTTATCCAACGTTTACAACAAAAACACATGCGGAGTTGTTTACATTCTAAACAATAGACGCTCGGATCTCTCTATTGTTCTCGGTTTACCTGCAATGTTTTGGGTTAAAACCTTTATTTTAAACATTGCGTTGGGTTATTGACCCAGGGGTCCATTGTATCATTTGAATAGGTAACTGACCTATATTTAACGGGTTATACAGTTACATTTCTTACGTAAATTAAGTTCTGGCGAGGTATCAAATGGTTCATACATAGTACAAAATGCGACATTTTAAATCTTATACGCTAAGTTCAGGCGATTAATATCAGCCAATAGGCGACTTCTAGGTTCGGTTCATACATTTGCGTTCATGAAATTACTTATACATTACTGATTACTTATATCTAACTTAATTACGTGAGGATCATTTATTTACATGATTTATCTTATTCCTAGGCGTTCATTGGTCGTGACGTCGTGTCGCTAACAAATGTTGACACCGAAGTCACGGCGGTTGAAATGCTCAGAGAAATGCCCTTTTACGTTCTTTTTTTTTATTCCAGCAAGGAGGCTCTGAAAACAACATGGGTAACGAATTGTTACAGAGGGAACAAAAAAATTTCCAACTCCAAAAAGTGATTGAGGATCTAAAGCAAACTATTAAATCAATGTTAGTATTTCGGCGATAGAGTTCAATGGCCCAGTGAAAAAGGGTAGACTTCGCCGGCAATTGAGAAACAGTATTATGCACCTATGTACTTGTACTAAACTTATACCAACCCTTTTTCCCAAGCTTCGGGGAGTTGTACCCGTTTTCATTTCACACATTAAACAGGGGTGGATTAACTTAACAGCAGAAGTAGCATGTCGTCGGCTGACAAGCAAAACTCACTATAAAAACTGTCACTACTCTTAGCTACCTCTTAGGGCTTGTGCATAAATCACGCGAGGTCCTATAGGGGCGGCGAAAGATCACGTCAGGAGGGGGGGGGGGGGCGTACAAGGAGACCGCACGTGTATTTTTTCTACGATGAACAAACTAAGAAATATTGTGAATTTCGGCGAGCGAACGTTAAAAGTTGAATGAGAAAAATACACGTTCGACTGCTAGGGATGGGGTAACCAAGAAGGTGTTAGTATTGAATCAGAACTTAGATACGATCTCTGTTTCAAGTAGGTATTTGTTACTTAGTGTGTTTTGGTTGTCAACCGACCATATGCTATGGACCCCGCTCTTCGATATGTGGGTATACCTCCACGATCGTGTTATAATAGGGTAAAGTATAGTTATTTATTGCATTTGCGCACATCTATAACTTCGACCTTGACTGTACTCGTAATTATAAGAGAAGTAAACCAGGGTGCTTAGCCAAGTTGCCAATCGCTAGCGCCTGCTAGCGCAACGTAGTTTTCCCTCTTTGTCGCACTAATATGAAGGAGTGACAGAGAGGGAAAACGACGATGCGCTAGCAAGCGCTAGCGATTGGCAACTTGGCTAAGCATGCAGGGACTCCGCTATAAAATTTGCTACGGACCCCGTGCCTGTTTAATCCGGCTCTGTAATTAAACTGTGTAAATTTTGGGGTTAGCAGGCCTAACCAAGATGCCTTTTGCAATGGTATACGATAAGCGATAAGTCACGTGACCATATAATAATGTAGGTATAGAAATGGCCACGTGACTTTTCGAATTTGTCATTCTCATATAAGGGCTCATGCATAAGGCACTGGTCTCGCCCAGCTACCAGCTATCACCGCCGGGCGAGTATCGCCGTGTCTCTTTTTTACATGGGAGTGCGTATCTTTTGTTCGTGTTTATAGCCGATAGTTCATAGCTTAGTAGCTCGCGGTGAGACCAGTGCCTAAATCATGCGAGGTCAGCTACTTTTTGAGGAATTACCGCGCGCGAAACGTGCGGAAAGTTGTTATTTTGCACTAGTTAGGAAATAGTACATTACGACACGAGTGCGAAAAATATGAAATTCTAAAAGAGTGGCGATGTTTTAAAACACGACCGATAGGGAGTGTTTTAAATCGACGCGAGTTACGAATTTCGTTTTTGCACGTGTCTCGTACGACGTTTTTTAGTACAGGTGGCCCTCTGAAGTTATGGACTTGACGAAAATGACCCACTTCTCGCACTAGAGCCTAAAAAGTACACCATCTGTACTAAAAATATATTAAATTTATTTGGCACTGCCTTTTTACTTTTTTGCTAATTTGCACAAGAGCACTAGGTATATTCACTACTTACGTTCTATTTTGTTTATATTATTCAATCGGCAGTTATTTGTAAGTATTTTACTTGTTGCATTGTAGGGATGAAACACTAGCTCAGAAAGATCGACAAATTAGGTCTTTAAGAATGGAAGCTTCAAAAGTAAATTACGAAATGTGCTGTAAAGAAACTCCTCAGTCGGACCTAGAGATGGAGGTACGTAGAATTTAAATATTTTAAAATAAATCATTAGACCTGAGACTGACAGTAACATTGACAGCAAACACACAATTGACACAATTTCTTATGTGTGCACAAATACAAATCATTTGTTCGTGGCAAATATAACAACAAACATGAAAAAACAAAGGAAAAGAAACATATTTACTCGTAGCATTTAATATTATACCCGAAATGGACTCTCCTCAGCATAATGTCGACCCGAAAGCCAACGCTGATCTTCCGACGAGCCCATTTTCGCTACGATGTATTCTTGTGACTGTTTCTATTTTATCTCTTTATAAATAAATAAATAAATACCCACACGCCCATCGCGGGAAAGGTGTGGAACTCTTTCCTTGGTAAATTTTGTGTCAAAAGTAATTTCGAATCCCCTTCTGATTCCGGTTTGATATTACCGTTTGTAAATCTAATACAGGCGATAGGTATATTAAATTAGGCATGGGATTCATTAGTGTAAGTAATTAGGCATGGGATTCATTAGTGTAAGTGATATCTCAAAAGCCATGCATAGCTCCAAAACCTACTTCACCGTTGTTATGGGGGACTTCAACGCGAAACTGGGCAAGAGAGATGGTGACGAGCTGAGGGTGGGGCAATTTGGGGTTGGACGTCGGAACCACCGGGGCCATCTGCTGGCTGGTTTCTTGGAGAAAGAGGGACTCTACATGATTAACTCCTTCTTTAAGAAACGCGAGCACAGAAAATGGACTTGGATGAGTCCTGACGGTGCAACTAAAAACGAGATCGACTTCATCATGTCGACGAAGAGACATATATTCAACGATGTTTCTGTGATCAGTACGGTTAAAACCGGAAGCGATCACCGCTTGGAAGAGGCACGTTGAATATATGTCCTAAGCTAGAACGCTCGCGACTGATGAAGTCTACGCTCCGTCCTGCACTCCATCTTCAAAACCCCAAGAGCTTTCAGCTGGAACTCCAAAACCGTTTCGATTGCCTAGGCGATGATGTGGACGTATTCAACGACGGGTTTGTGGAAGCTGTCCATAGCGCTGGGTCTAAGTTTTTTAAGGCCCAACGGACAAATAAGACCAGAAAGCTCTCAGACTCCACTCAGGAACTAATGGAAAAAAGGAGTCAACTGGTTCTACAATCCTCAGTTGATGCGACTTTATACCGGCAGCTCAACAGACAGATCTCTAAGTCCCTCAAACGCGATATGCGCCAATTCCGTACCAAGTGTATAGAAGAAGCCATCGAGCGGAACAAGGGTTCTAAAGTTTTTGCATGGGATCTGTCTGTTGGGCAAAGCCAGCTCGCCAAATTAAAGACTGAGGATGGTAGAATCGTCACGTCCAAAACTGAGCTGCTGACTGAGATAGAGGGTTTTTATGGACAGCTGTACACGTCAACTAGCAGACCCGAAGTTGATCTAGCGGAAGACCTCAGAGCTAGACTGACCCGACACTACACAGAAGACATCCCGGACATCAGCCTGTGCGAGATTAGAATGGCTCTTGAACAGCTCAAAAATAACAAGGCACCTGGGGAGGACGGAATTACAGCTGAGCTTCTGAAGGCGGGTGGTAAACCGGTCCTTACGGCCCTTCAGAAGTTGTTCAATTCCGTCTTACTGGAAGGGAGAACGCCAAAGGCATGGAACAGGGGTGTGGTGGTACTGTTCTTCAAAAAAGGTGACAACGCTTTATTGAAGAACTACCGACCCATATCACTTCTGAGCCATGTCTATAAGCTGTTTTCAAGAGTCATTACGAATCGTCTTGCACGCAGGCTTGATGACTTCCAGCCTCCCGAACAAGCCGGTTTCCGAAGAGGCTTTAGTACCGTAAACCACATCCATACGCTTCGCCAGGTTATACAGAAGACCGAAGAATATAACCTGCCCCTCTGTTTAGCGTTTGTGGACTACGAGAAAGCCTTCGATTCGATCGAAACATGGGCTGTTCTACAGTCTCTCCAACGGTGCCAAGTCGACTACCGCTATATCGAGGTGTTGAAGTGTTTGTACGAGAGCGCCACAATGTCAGTCCGACTCCAAGACCAGAGCTCAAAAGCCTATTCTGCTGCAGCGGGGAGTTAGGCAGGGAGATGTCATTTCCCTTAAGCTGTTTACCGCTGCACTGGAGGATGTCTTTAAGACTCTGGACTGGAGAAGGCTTGGTATCAACATAAACGGCGAGTACCTTACTCACCTTCGATTCGCTGACGATATAGTAGTCTTGGCTGAGACCTTGGAGGACTTAAGTACTATGCTTGTTGACCTCAATAAAGCCTCCGAGCGAGTTGGTCTTAAAATTAACATGGATAAGACGAAAATCATGTCAAATTCCCATGTAGCACCAACTCCCGTAATAATCGGAGACTTTACACTCGAAGTTGTAGACGAATATACATACCTAGGACAAACTATCCAGTTAGGTAGGTCCAACTTCGAGAAAGAGGTCAATCGTCGAATCCGACTCGGTTGGGCAGCGTTCGGGAAGCTACGACACATATTTTCGTCCAATATTCCGCAGTGTTTGAAGACGAAAGTCTTTGATCAGTGTGTGTTGCCAGTGATGACATACGGTACTGAAACGTGGCCGCTTACGATGGGCCTCATAAGAAGGCTCAAAGTCACCCAAAGGGCAATGGAGAGGGCTATGCTAGGAGTCTCTCTGCGTGATCGGATTAAAAATGAGACCATCCGCAGCAGAACCAAAGTAACCGAAATAGCTCTCCGAATCGCTAAACTGAAGTGGCAGTGGGCGGGGCACATTGCGCGTAGAACCGATGGCCGTTGGGGCGGGAAGGTTCTTGAGTGGCGGCCACGTACCGGAAGGCGTAGCGTGGGTAGGCCCCCCACAAGGTGGACTGATGACCTGGTGAAGGTCGCAGGAGTCCGCTGGATGCGGGTGGTGCAGGACCGGTCATTGTGGCAATCGTTGGGAGAGGCCTATGTTCAGCAGTGGACGTTTTTAGGCTGATATGATGATGATGATGATGATGATGATGATGAAGTAATCATGGATTACGTGGTTGAGGATGACCCAATAGACATTTTTTAAGATTTTCTGTGTAACAAAGGTACGTACATTTGTTAATATTGATGTGGCAGTTATGTCATTTGCTTCTGAAATTAGCTGTCAACGAGCGCTTGACTTGAGTGTATTGAATTGTTCTACATTGCGCGCCGAATTATTTTGTAGGGATGATTTTGGTGTTCTAATTTTAAGCAAAAGTTATCTAAATGTACTTATTATGTCCTAAAAACTAACCCCTTTAAAAGCTTCGCTCGTATTAGACTTACACACCTGTATATCGGCAAATGCCTGAAATATACGAGTTTCGATGTTTGCGACTCTCAGGCACTTCATTTTCATTAGGTAATGGAGTTGACCGCGCAAGTCGCGACGATGACGCGCGAACGCGACTCGCTCGTGAACGCGGCGATGTCTCGCGCGCTAATGCTGGAGCGACACGAGCGCTGCGCGGAGCTTTTCGCGAAAGTGACGCGCGCGCGGCACGAGATCGTCGCGGAGATGGCCGCGCGCGAGCGGCCGCGCAGCGACAGTGGTTTATCGGAGGTACCTAAATACTTCAATCGTTATAGTTCAACCTGAGGAACTATCGTAAATTATAATTGGGGACTGACAGGGAGACATCCCTGTCACACTAACGCACCAGTTTACAAGAGTAAAAGAGGCAACACGTCGATCATGATTGGTTCGAGCGAGCCGGATATAAATTAGAAAGTATATTCGCGTTAATAACGCGGTGGCAGCTCATGGTACGGCTACTGTTGGACGCGGTGTTGTCGCGCGCAAATTTCGTCTTCATCTCATAAGTAGTCATCGATTCATCATCATCTCAGTCCACTTTAAAAAAAAAAAATTTATTTTAAACTGTTTATTTCAATTAAATACTTAAAAACTAGTAACATGCTTTGACCTAGTCTAATCTGCTTATGTGCAGATTGTTACTAGGCGTCTTAAGTATAAACATTTATTTACTTAAGTTAAATTGTGACTTCTGGACGGAAACCTCTCCTGTTAATTATACGTATGATGAACGCATTAGGAGTTCCATATCATAACGCCCACTATGATTATGCTACGCTGGCATCATCAAATCGATCGCCATTGACTCTTCAATCCTTTAGGCGACACTTACAACACCCACGGAAAAAGATGGTGTGGTGACAAAATGTATTTTACTGCGCAGTAATCATTAGCAGACCTGATTTATGAGCAGTTCGTCAACAGCATAACCGATATTAAGCTCGCATTAGACGTCTGTGACTTTGAACCATTTTTCGAACGATTCAGCCTAGTGAGTTGTTCCACATAAACTGATTTATTCTAAACCCGCAGGCCACTCTCCCGAAAACGCTGTCCCCCGTCTGCGTGAACGCCGCCGCGACCTGGTCAGAACTCCACTCGGACCGTACGCTACTCGAACACCTGCGGAAAGTGGTCTCCTCGCAGAACCTCCAACTCAAGCGCGAGTGCCGCGTGCGCAACCAACTCGAGCAGCGGCGCGCCATACTCGAGCGACTTTTCTTGAATCGCGTCACGCCAAATCAGTACGCGCCCGCGGAGAGTGTTGCCGCGTATCTCGGGACCTCCTCGTATTTGGCTAACGACACTTATATTAGCCCCTCTTAACGCATTCACTGGTGCATTTCACGAGAATGTCGGGTACGTGACGCCGTTCTTCGCGTACATCTAAGAAAGTTACGTATAAAATGTTTGGTGTATGTATTTATAGAGAATTCTAACACTTCCCTTATATTTCTAAGGTAGTTGTCATAGCCGTCACGTTCCCGACAAAGAAGGGTCTTTCGTGGAACGCACCCACTGCATTCCCTGCTTTCGCCAGTGTCTTAGGCCGTGGCCGTTTCGACCCGCCGCATTTCGGGCGATGATGGGCCGCTGTCGGTGTCCGAATTGTGTGTTCGAGAATGCTCGGGGCGCCGGGTCGAAACGGCCACGACTTTAAACGACTTTAAGCGTTCATAGCCATGTCAATTATTGTAAAAGGAAAGCATCAGAAAATATGCACTTGTGCGTCGAAGGCATTGGGTAAATGTCAACAAAACATATTCCGTCTAACATGCTGTCTTGAACGTTTGCAGCTTAAAAACATGTGTTATTGATATAAATTTCAGATACCGTATTAAATAAAACAAAAGCTTTTAATCATCGTTTTTATTCAATTTCGTAATCTAGATACCATGGTTGTTAACGCCTGGTAACACAGAAGACCGTCGGTAGCGAATCAGCGGCCCTACCGCGGACTACGAAATCCGCAAATTTCGGGGATTTTTCTCTGTCTCTCTAATGACACCTTCGTTGGAGTGACAGAGACAAATCTCCGAAATTTACTTACCGAACTTCGGTATTCGCGGTAGCTGGCCAGGGTACTTAGCCAAGATGCCAATCGCTAGCGCTTAGTAGCGTAACGTAGTTTTCCCTCTCTGTCACTCTTTCATATTAGTGCGACAAAGACAGTTAGCTGTGATTAACGATGAAGCGCTAGCGATTGGCGACTTTGCTAAGCACCCTGATGGCTCCGTGGCCGCGACAACAGCGCCTAGGTTGCGCGTATTCGCCACACATTCAGGGGCCCGTTTCTCGAAAGCTTGTAACTTGTAATACAAGTGGAAGTCTCTTTTAAACACTATTGATTAGATAAGGACCTCCGCTTACAAGCTTTCGAGAAATAGGCCCCAAGGGCCCGTTTCTCGAAAGCTTGTAACTTGTAATACAAATGGAAGTCCTTATCTAATCAATCATAGACATATAAATTTATAGACCGAGTCTATTATTATCTGTGGGTGACGCCGGCAATGCCTGTCAACGACCTCTGTTTGGGTGTACTAGTGCACCTAATCCGCAAATAGTAAAAGTGATTAAAATAAAGCTTTTCATGAATATTTCTGTTCGATAAGCGCACGGAATGTGATAAAAGTGATGACTTGTGTGGTTCCAGGGTGTAAAAACCGCCAGGGTTACCTGAATGAACAAAATAAAGACATTACGTTTCACCGGTAATTTAGTTTTGACTTGAATTTTAAGATTTCGAACCTTATTAAGGTAAAAGTAACTGAAAATCTTATTCAATATTTGTTGCCGGATACATGTGTGTAGTTTTGTGAATTAACCATTCGTATTTGCATTCGTAATGTAATTAATTATAAATAGTGGGATTCAAATATTTGTATCGCATAGTGTTGTACTTAACCCATTCAATGCCGAAGACGCGAATTCGCGTCCTATGTATGCGTAAACGTGATGCCGAGGACGCAAATTCGCGTCCTCGAGTTATTTCTTTTTTTTTGCTAGAAATCAACTGTACTTAAAAGCTGATACCAAAATGTTATTTTATTTATGGAGGATAATATTATACCGTCGCTGGTTTCTGGATTCAATGCATTTGTAATTTTCATAATTCTTATCTCGGATGCCGAAGACGCGAATTCGCGTCCTGTGTATGCGTAAACAAGATGTCGAGGACGCGAATTAGCGTCCTTCAAGTGTGAAATAACCTAATGCCGCAGACGCGAATTCGCGTCCTTGAAGTGTGATAATATAACCTAATGCCGCGGACGCGAATTCGCGTCCATTGAAATGTTAACGTGATGCCGTGGACGCGAATTCGCGTCGTCGCGTAGAAGGCGGCGGCGCTGCGTGATAATTAAAAATATGGGGCGTCAGCAATAAATGGGTTAAAAGCTGATACCAAAATGTTATTTTATTTATGGAGGATAATATTATACCGTCGCTGGTTTCTGGATTCAATGCATTTGTAATTTTCATAATTCTTATCTCGGATGCCGAAGACGCGAATTCGCGTCCTGTGTATGCGTAAACAAGATGCCGAGGACGCGAATTAGCGTCCTTCAAGTGTGAAATAACCTAATGCCGCAGACGCGAATTCGCGTCCTTGAAGTGTGATAATATAACCTAATGCCGCGGACGCGAATTCGCGTCCATTGAAATGTTAACGTGATGCCGTGGACGCGAATTCGCGTCGTCGCGTAGAAGGCGGCGGCGCTGCGTGATAATTAAAAATATGGGGCGTCAGCAATGAATGGGTTAAGAGACCGATCGTGATATCGATAAATGTATTGATAGCCAACTTAACAAGCCGCTAATAATTGTTTGTCCCTTTCGGTCTTAACAATGTGTCCATAAGAGCAAAAGGGACAAACAATTATTAGCGGCTTGTTAAGTTAAACGTTTATGAATAAGGGTGTAATTCTGTACTAATACCTACGTATGAGGAGTAAAACAATAGATTGCTATGAAGAACATACTTTATTTACGAAACTAACTGTTAGCATTGAACAACAGACTTAAATAAGAGGGCTAATGGTTCAAAATTACCTATAAGTACATAAACTGCCGTAAAACCTCCCAAATAAAAATCCAGTAGGCTTCGCACATGATTGGTGCGACAGCATGAAGGCTATCCGTCCCACTTTTACTAATATAGTTAGTAGAAGACGGGAACTCAACTCGCGGCGACATACTGCGTCTACATTCTGTTTTTGTGATTTTATTTTTAAATTTTTTTGATTAGGTTTGTGATAGAACTAATGATTACCAGAATACTAAACCAGTCCGAAATTTTCGGCTAGGTTTTGCATCAGTTTGTAGCTTTTGGACTACATTTAACCTAAACTCATGCATAACTTCGGACATTCAATTCTGAAACATTTCCAGATCAATATTTAAGTCGATCTTAAAGAATTTTTTCTTTTTTTTTATCCTCGACTTTTTCCGAATCGAATTTAACCTAGTATGACGTTACGGGACAGCCTTGTAGTTTGTAGCTCTGTATGCCCAGGTAGTAAGTACCTGTATGCATTTTAAAACACTGTTTTTAAGCACAATTTGTCGATTAGTATACGGTTTTATACTTGTTACTTAACTGTATTAGGAGGATCTACTTCACAACATGCGACTTACACAATTTTATTGCATTCTGTGACCAGCAAGCTTAAACATTTTTAGTTTCTTTTCGTCTTTAATCTGATTGGGTATTAAACAATAATTAACATTTCTTATTGTATTTTTATAGTCTTTATGTGTTGTTGCTCTTGCGTCACATTTGTTTAAGGCAACAAATTCTGAAGATACTGTCCTTGTCAGCGCTTTGCCTCCACCCGCACCATCACCTTTGTGGTTATCTATGTTAAAAATGCGGGATTTTTTAAACTGATTGTTCATTCTTACTTTGAGTGGTATGTTCTCTTGTACCTGGTACATATCTGAATTGTTCTCAGGGTGATTTCTGACAAAAATATTACGTCCATCCCGTTTACTTCTACCTTTGTGCGCACCTAGGTCTTCAAATTGATCTTCTGAAGGATTTGTGAGCTCGTACTCCAAAAGATTCATTAAATCATCTAAATTATCGGCTGACGACTCCGTTTTCTTCGTATTCATCATATAATACGTCTCATATTCACTAAGTTTCTTCTCAAGTGATGCCATTGCTTCGCGTGCCGTTCTCTTTTGGTCGTTTACTTTGATTAGTTGACTTTCTAAAGTTAGGATTATTTTCTCTAGCTGTGCTATTTGTTCCTTTCTTTTCTCAACATTACGGAGGAGGGATTCTATCTCAGTATTCTTTTCATCTATTTGACGATTAATCTATAAAGATAAAAACGTATACAATCTTAACTTGATATTCGCGGTAGGTACAGATGTATGTAGTGCATAATAATTTATTGCTGACACAATAAGCTTCGATATCTATCGAACTGAAGCTAATTGAGACAGAAAGATAAATTTGGACGTTTTCGTGAAAAACCGATGGAAAAAATAGGTAGATCTATAATTACGCAATAAATCTGTATGAGCTACGTTTATTCATAATAATTACCTATGTAGATTCAAACTCATTGAAAGGGTGTATATAGGTCCTAATTTATTAGTTGCAGATATTCCAACACATGATACTTTACATTATAATAATTAACTTTAAATATAAATTAAGAAATCTTTTCATGTGACTTTTTTGATTTCATTTTCCTAACAAAAAAAAATATTTAATCTAAAAAAAAAATCATCATGTGCATAATCACATGTCACAATAACACTGTCTGTCATGTCATCAAACGACACAATCCAACGGAAAATAACATGACATTGACAATCAAGTATTTAATTTATCGACGTGAAGTGGCCAGTTTTCATTTCAATAATCACATAAACAGGGTGTTTTTACGTAGCACATTTGTTTTTTCCGTTTTCTCCAAAAAAACACCGTAAAAGCTATAATGTTTCACGGTTTAATACGAGTATACTCCAGAGGCCACGTACTATCTGCTCTCTAGCTGTAAAAATATCTGCATCTAATAAATTAGGACCTTATATAACACACCATTCATTAATATACACGGATTTCAATTAAATTAAACTCCTTTTTACTGCAGTAACGTTACGTCGTCTTACCTCTATATCTGCTCGAGTTCTCTCATCCAAATTATTCCGTAATAATTTAATAATATTGCTTTGTTCTTCATTTTTGTCTGTCATAGTCTTCAGTGTTGCTTCCCGTTCCTCTAACAACTGTCCCTGTTCTGTTATGGTTTCCACTTGTTGTTGTAGTTCAATATCCTTTTTCTTTAGATCCTCTGTTAAAGTATCATTTTGCAGCTTAGCTTCCAATAGCTGATCATGTTGCTGCTTTATCTGGAATCGAAATTATTTATAACTATGAAAATGTTCATAAGTTTTGGGCAGGTAAATCTAAATTTCTTCATCATCATTTCAGTTGGTAATTGTCCACTGCTGGACAAGAACCTCCCCCATATTTGGGGTGTAAATGCTATAAACCATGATCGCCCCGCTTCGCAGGTCGGCAATCGCAGTGTACTGCACCTCAATCACAAGAGATCCATTGGTGCGCCTGACCGCAGTTGTTGATTCATCAGGCAGGTCGTATGTTTGTTCGCCATTCCCCATCATGCATGCATCAGCCTATGATAGTCCACTGCAGGACGTAGGCCTCTCCTATTAACTATGCTATACGCATCAGGAGGTAAATACCCATAATCGCCACGCTGGGCAAGCGCATTGGCGATCGCAGTATGATGACGCTGCTGCCCATCATCAATCTTTTATCAAATAATGGTCAGTGACACTTCAATCCCTTAGTCGACTCTTACGACACCCGCAGGAGGAGTTGGGGTAGTGACAAATGTATTCTTACTGCCGTCACCACACGGCATTCCCCATCACCCATCATCAATCTTCGATATGGTCAGTGACACTTGAATCCCTTAACCGACTCTTACTTACCACGGGAAGAGTTGGAGTGGTGACAAATGTATCCTTACTGCCGTCAGTACACGGCACAAAGTCTAGTCTTAATATTATTATACGAGGTGAAATTTACCATTTCGTGCAATTCTGAAAAGGTTTGAGTCCCTCCAAAGACTTCTTGCAATAGTGACATTTCATTTTTAAGATTTGATAGTTCTTCTGCATATGATTGTGTTTTCAATTCACTAAAACGAGAAAGTGTTAATTGAGATAAATACGTTACATTAAAGTTAAAGATAGTAGACTGAATAAAAAATAATACTTTTTCCACATATGGTCGAAAATTACAAGTACGAGTTAAAAAAACTATACTAAAGTTACACTGTGATCATCTGATCATTTGCTAATCTGATCTGACTAATTGCACAAATTTAATATGATTTCAAAGAAACCTTTCTAGCAATCGTTGTTCGAGCATCGTCCGTTGCCGTTCCAGATCGAACAGGGATTTTTCCTTATTGCACAGATCACTCTTCAGTAGTTCTCCTGAGTTGACAGCCTTATTCCAATTTACCTGTAATAGTTTTGGGTGGTTTTTACCCAAGTAATGGGTATGGGTAAATTCACCAAAGCTGGCACGAATGGAATGAATGAAATGAATGACATCTATCATTGTGTGTAAGTGATCGTGCTATACCAACCTGTATCTACTGTCATTAAGACATCCACACATAGATACTTTCTGTCACTTACTCGATCCATTCGTGCCAGCTTTCGTGAAGTAGACTATAAGTAATATAAAAAAAAAATCGTTTTTATAGCCGAACTATCAATTGCTGGCTTTTGGTGGGATTAGTGCCTTACCCGTAATTCTTGCATAGCTTCTTTTTGCTTCACTGCTAGTTTTTTGTACTCCTGTAGTTCTTCTTTTGAATTTTCAAGTTGACAATTTAGCATTTCTATCTCTCTGCGGCATTCGGCAACGTCTTCTGTAATACGCACAGATATATCTCGTAAGTAAATCATATTGACAATTAAATGTAAGGATTAAAACATACTTCTGTTATTCAGGTAAATATAACAAAATAGTGTTTTCGAAAGTTTCACGAACTCTTAAGGTTCAGACCAAACGAGCATTCGCTATTCTAACCCGAATCACGTTTTGTGTAACGATCGAATTTCGTAGAGTAGGCTCTACGAAATTCGATCGTTACACAAACGGTAATTCGTTGATTTCGTAGAGTGGGGGATAGAATAGCGAATGCTCGTTTGGTCTGAATGCACCTTAAGATAGGTACGTGAACAACGGTACAAATAAACCATCAGATTCGTCTACAATCATTATAAGTTTTGGAAGAGCGAAATAAAATTGATACAAAAAAGTTATAAATAATGGAAAAATAGAAAATCTGCTTTAGGCGAGCGACGAAATATTGGCTAAACACATACTTAAGGGAAGTTCATTCGGAAGAGTGTTCTACCAATGATCCAAGGCGCAGAGTTCGGCTCTCGCCAGATACTGCTGCATTCTTGCTAGTAGTGTAATACATTTTTTGCATAACACTGCATATTTTATTTATTTTGTGAACATTTTTTCTACTGTCACAGCTACCAATATAATTACAAAATGACACTCGATAGTTAGGTAGGTAAGTATAAAGTAAACAAAACCTAGCCTCAAAGGGCTCTCCTACGGCCAGTAGAGGGTAAATTAAATCATAAAAATAAATAAATAATAAAGCAGGTGGTTATATGGTTGTAGGTGGTTTTGAATTTGGTGGATTAGGTAAACAATAAATGTTATCATTACCCGAAAATGTATTAACTGTTTGGTTGTTTGTTTAACATTTATTTCAATACCTAAAACTATAGCTGTTTTATTAAATTATCGTTGCTTACTTGAAGCAGTCTCCATTTCCTCTATTTTTTTCAGTGCCTCTTTATAGCGTAACTCCGACTCAAAAAGTTGTGAACACATAGATTCCATTTTCTCTGCCAGTTTGTTTTTCTCCTCCAGCACTTCCTTGTATTTCTGCTCTGTTTCTATTAACTTTGCAACACTTTCGTTCGATTCGTGTTTCGTATTGTTTATAGTTTGCTCGAAATTCTTACTAAGTTCGATAAGTTGTTTCTCCAAATCTTGTTTCCTGTAAGATACACAGTGTCACATTAAGCAAACGATATTAAATTTTTAAATTTCATCAACGTATTCCTGAGGTCCTTAGATCCTAAAAATAATTATGAGGTTTCATAAAACGTGTTTAGCTTTTTAAGACCCCACTATTTTTTTACTACTACTTTTAAAAAACTAGAGTATAACTACAGAAGAAAATATGTACGGCCGAAGTAAGTAACTAAGAAAACTTACTCTGCTAATAATTTACTTCGATCAGCTGTAATATCGTCAAAGAGTTTTGCATTGATATCGATAGAGTCATACAATTGTTTCATTTTTTTATCAAAAGTCGCCTGCATTTCTTGGTTCTGAAATTAATTTTGTGGTTAAAATTATGTAATATTCAGCATGATTTGCTTCTTATATTAGGTCTAATAAGCACCGAAAGGTGCGTGGTCTTAATAGAGTGAAGGCGCGGACAGAAATTAATGTACAGTCGAGGAAAATGAATGTTTAGCAGTTTAATCGTCCACATAATCTGTTCGTATTATAATGACAAATTACGTCACATACTCATGAAGTTTTCTAGTTTTATTTCTTGCTGGGTAACGGTAGTTCGATTTTCAAACTATATTTGTTTGGTAATCAGATTGTGACAATGACTGCTTAATGACAAAGATACGTCAAACTCAATAATTATAAAATATTGTTTGGATTCTTTCGATATAATAATATTGCGAAAATTACAACCAAATCTGATTAAAAAACTGCACGTGCGGACTTTGCTCACGAATAAGTATTTGGATTTTGATTGGTCGTCAACAATTTTCACAGATGAGAAAACGTTTGAATCTTGCATTCGTGGCAGATTAAATTTATGGCGGCATACACATTATCAAGAAAAAAACGGTGTCAACCTTGTGGGACTGGATGAGTGCTGATGGCGTAGGCGAAGTCCAAGAGCAAATGCAGTGAATTATGTTACGATGTTGGAAGAGAGTATGCTTCCCAGTGTGCGAATGTGTATTCACAACAGGATATGCCTAATTGTTCATTCGAGCAAGATAATACACACGGCTAGAATAACTAATACCTAGTTCGATCGTCACTCGAAAATGACTAAAATAATATGGCTGGCTGACCAATTATCCGCCCAGAACATTCATTCTTCGTGAACCCGGTCACTCCGCTCGAAGTCTACAAAATAATAAAAAACCTTAAGAACAAACGGAGCTCTGGCCAAGACGAACTACCACCCTTGCTGATTAGAGAATGTGCAAGTGAACTAGCTCTACCACTAACTCTTATCATAAACCAGTCCTTTGCTGAGGGTGTATTTCCTGATCTGCTGAAACTCTCGGTTATCAAACCAATACATAAGAAAGGAATACTGAGTGACACCACTAATTACCGTCCAATAGCTCTCCTATCAACAATTTCAAAAATCTTTGAGACCGCTATGGCAAATCGTCTATATTCCTTTTGTGAAAAATTCAATATATTCCACGACTCACAAAATGGTTTCAGAAAAAACCGGTCAACTACTCTAGCTGTTTTTAAATACATGCAAGATATTCTAAATATAATAAACAATAAAAAATACGCTATTGGCATATTACTTGATATGAGTAAAGCTTATGATCGGGTACTTTACGATATTCTATTACTTAAGTTGCGCGGAATTGGTGTAAGGGGCTTACCCTACGATTGGTTTGCCACCTACCTGTCGAATCGCACACACTGCGTAGAAATTGAATACTATAATCACGCAACTGGAAATATACAACAAATTCAATCTAAGTTTACTAAGGTTACCCAATCAATCCCCCAAGGCAGTGTACTCGGATGTATTTTATTCTTAATTTATATTAACCCCTCGTATGCTTAGGCACGGATCCGTGCGTGGGAATTTCAATTTATTGTTTTAAGTGTCAAGGTCACTTTTTCAGTAACCTAATTTGACAGGCCGCATACGAGGGGTTAATGATTTGCCCAAAATAATAAATTGTTCTAGCATACTTTTTGCTGATGATATATCATTGGTGATCTCGTGCGATAATAATATTACGCTAAAAAATCATCTTGATAAAATTATTTCTGATATTGTTAATTGGCTAAACGAACATAACCTTGAAATCAATTTCACCAAAACTAAACTTATAGAATTTAAACCCTCCCAAAAGCGCAGCCTAGATATAAACTATAGCTTCGAGAATACGAAAATGGAATGTGTAGATACAGCTTCACTGTTAGGAATTAATATCGACTCTGCTATAAACTGGAAAGAGCATGTTCATCAAATATCTCTTAAGTTGAGCCGATTCACCTACGCCCTTTATGAGTTGAAAAAATGCACCGACTTAAAAACCGCTACTTGTGCTTACTATGCCTACGCGCATGCATGGTTGCAATATGGAATTATATTGTGGGGTAATAGTTCTGATGCTGTACAACTGTTTAAGCTCCAAAAACGCTGCCTAAGAATCCTAGTTAATAAGGATAATATGACAAGTTGCAAGCCATACTTCATTGAACAAAAAATTTTAACCCTGCCGTCAATATACATCCTAGAAGCTGCTATTTTTGTAAAAAATAATACATCACTATTTCCTCAGTACTCACATGGACCATCATTGCGACCTCGAAAAAAACTAGCCTTACCTGCCACAACAATGAAAATGGTTAGCTCTGGCCCGTTTGCCATGGCAGTAAAAATATTTAATAAAATGCCAAATAAAATCAAGGACATATATGATTCACGTAAATTTAAAATGCAATTAAAATCTTACCTATTAAATAAAGCTTATTATACCATAGATGAATTTCTGAATGAACATAAAAATTGTATTTAATATTGACATTCTATATAATAATTAAATTAAATTAAATTAAATTATTGATTGGGTATTTATATGACATTTATGATTTCTAGAATAATGTATTGTTTATATTTGTAAAAATTGTGTTATATAATATTTAGTTTTAATGAAATTGCTATGCTCTATCAGAGCTCATGTTTGAACTGTGTAACTAATCTTAAGACCTTATTGTACAACATGAATCGCAATAAATAATTTGAATTTGAATTTGAATTTTGGCTAAATCACCTAATCTTAGCCCTATAGAAAATGTATGGGGTCGGAATAAATGGAGAACCGAAGCCCTCATCCATCAGTCCCTGGGATGGGACCTCTGCACTGAGCTAGTAACTTCCATGCAAGACCATTTTTTAGCAGTCCTAATTGTCATATATTGTTTATGACAATTAGGACAGGTTTCTACACCGTTTTTAAAACATGATTTATTCACTAATAAATATAAACAGGCAAATAGTTTTTTATTTCATTTCCTCGTGTAACTTATTAGTAGACCCCGGTATCGGAGGTGCAAAATGATAGCTGTCAAGTTCTTACTTAGGGATAGGTAAACACATTTTGTAATGTCGATATCGATACTCGATTTTTTGTTATTTTTTTTATGTACAGTGGCGTTCAGAGTGATGAATGAATTCATTCATAAACTGTCCATGCAATTTTGAACCCTACTGTACTTGGACCATTTATTAGTATTCCTATTTTCGGGATCTATGATAATAATTAACATTTAATACTCGATTTTTGTACAATTATTTTTTTTATCTACAAGGACCATTTATTTGTATCCCTTTTTTGGGATCTATGATAATAATTAACATTTAATATACAAATTATTACTATTACAATACAAATCTCTGGTTGCTATTACATTTATTATGTTTCGAGTTGCACAACATTGAATAAAAACTTTTGAGATATTAAATACTTATAATAAATTATTTATGTCAATAGATAGTCAAAGTCATCTTATAACGATGTCTTCGATTATTTAGCCGTGTTTACGAGTCTATTCGCCTAATATATTTTATACAATAGAAAGTGGAGTCACTTCTTGCTGAACATCCTGAACTTCAAAAATGAAAGAAAAACATTTAATATACAATTTGCAGAATGCACATCATTTCCAGATGTTGGAATGTAAAAAAGCACATAGAGTCGAATTGCCATCGAGAGAAAATCAACAACGTATGTTCTACTAATATTGATTATTTAATAAAGGATATTCCATTCCAATATTTGTAATCTTGCATATCTTGCATTGCAACTCAATCATGTATGAAAACACTCATAAAAAAAGAAAAAAATTAAATCAATTAAACTGTAACCGAGATCTGCTTAAGTTTTTCGTCAGTTGTAACATACTTTGGATTAAATAAATATTTTGTTGTTTTTGTAATGATATAATCCTAGTTTATATCGTAAATAGGTGCGTTTAATTAAAGTCTTAGCTTATTATTATGGTAAAGAAAAATTATCGATATGTAACTTTAATTATCGATATCACAAATATTTTTACCCCATCCCTAAGAACTTGACAGCTACCATTTTGCACCTCCGATACCGGGGTCTACTTATTAGATGAAGGGCTTGTTTCATAATCGTCAGGTAAGGTTGTCTGTCAGATAAATATAACACTTTCTTTATGTTCATGCATGTGAAAGAAAAAGTGCACGGCGTTGTATGACACATTTTTTATGTGACTATTGTGAAAGTGAGAAACATGCCAAACATTCTTCTTTAAGGGCTGATTTTTCAATCCTCAGTTAAAAGTATCCATTAGTTAAAATTATTACCATTCTTATCTAAGGCCATCAGTCAAAAAAGGATAGAGCTAACATTTATTTGACTGATACTGTTACCTGCGGCCCTACCGCGAAAAACTAAATTCGTAAATTTCGAGGATTTGTCTCTCTCCCTCTAATGACGCCTTCGTTTGAGTGACAGAGAAAAATCCTCGAAATTTACGAATTTCGATTTTCGCAGTGGTAGGCCTGGGTATTGAAAAATCAGTCCTTAGTCCATCGTGTTAGTGCGTTCGAGTAACAAAAGTCAAAAAACGTTCACATTAATAAGAAACATACACGGAATTAAGTATCCTATTGCTGTCAACTTCAATACTTGTCACTGACGTTAATGCCAAAGACAGACAAAGATAGAAATATGCTGTTTTCTACTATTTGACGATTATAGACATATCTTGGTTCGTTATTAGTCGCTTGCAGTCGGAAAATGTAGCACGACTAATTTCAGAATTATGGCAACCTGCTAAACATTCATTTTCCTCGACTGTACATATTTGGTACCTAATTTGTAGTAGTCACTCTAATTCCAGCCAATAAATTTATGAAAAAAATATGCTGAGGAAAGAAGTAGCAAAAGTCCTAACATGAACGTCGACAATCATAGAATTGGGGCATCTCTAACACTCCAGTGAAGGCGGGCCTATGCGATTATTCAGGCGCAACAATCAAGTCATTCATTACCATCCCCAAATTATTGACGAACTGCGTATAAATAGTAGTCATTTTCGAATATCTTGTAGCAGACGCATGTCTGCTCTTCTGGCATAATAGTCTCGTTTGCTTTTATAAAACGGTAAATAAAGTGGTGATGGTAATGAACAAAAAAAACGCGTAGCAAAATCGCATAGAAACACCGAGACGTCATCAGTGTGACAGACAAATTTCCGATTTCCTAAGTTCACGGTAGAACTACCGTATTGGAGCACGAAGAACAAGACGATCCGGTCCGGCCCACACAAATGGTAGAAGGAAGTTCCAATGTATTAACCGCCATAAACCCCAGTAATACCTGGAGATTCACATATTTTAAGCCATGCAGGTCTGAGGAGGGAATGAAGCGTTACACAGACACACCTCTACTCTTTTGAAGCAAGGACGCTCCTGAATAATAGGGGGTCAAAGACTGCCATAGTACAATGGGTGGGAATGCAGTGGATACAAAACGGATTTCTCCTCTGCCACAAAAAACGTCCCTATCTATATCTAGTCTAGATCCACTTACCTCTTCTCGCAAGTGGCATACTGTCTTTTCTAAAGATTGATTTTTGTAATTTGCCTTCTCCAGGGCCTCCGTAATTTGCGCAAACTTCTCTTTAGATTTAGTCTGCTTTGCACTGTCACCTTTCTTTTTGTGTTTCTCTTCTTTTAATTGCCTTTCTAGGTCCTGTTTAATACAAAAGCTGTATACATTTTCTTCCTTGTGTTGAGATAATAGGTACTTTTAATAAATATAATAGTATTAAATAAAAAAAATCTATCATAGCCCGCTGTTGTACAACTCCTTTAGAGATTGTGTTGCAGCAGTTTAGGGATGTACATTCTTAATTACAAAAGATGTCTAATACCAAATAAAAAAAACAAATTGCACCAAAATCCGAGATGAGATCCGAACTCTCAGCTTTTGCGGCTAAACCTAAAGCCTCTCGGCCACCCAGTCCCAACGGACATCAGTCGAATTACTTTGCGCGTCAGATAGTCGCATTTTTTGCTATGGCCTCTATGAATATCTTCGCGCTGTGGCCACGGCAAGAGTAAGTGAATGGATGAGTACGAAAATACCCATGCACTAAACTCCAGCCGAAAATCTCTAGATCCATGGAGATCATCCAGTCTTTAAAGGTTTTGCATGTCACCTACACTTGCTCATGTTTGTTGCACGCGACTATAGACAGCGACTTTCATCGGCGATCATTAAGAAAGCTAGATTTCTTACCTTCGTCTTGCATTCTGAAGATATTAGTTGTTCCTCCATATTTAGAAGTTTTTTTTGGAGGTCCTGGGTCAACGCGTTCATTTCTGACAATTTATATGCAAAATTTCTAGCACTCAACTGATCTGCTAACGAGCTATTCGCGCCAGGTCTGAAAATATTGATCGATAAAACATTATTTAATCCTATTAGCGGTTGCGGGTTGCAGGCGCCCATAGGCTACGGTGACTGCTTTCCATCAGGCGCGCCGTATGCTTGTTTTCCACCGACGTGGTATAAAAAAAAATTAGACCGACCATACACGGACTGCTTCAAGCAGTCACTTATGAGAACTGTAGCTTAAAAAGAGATTATAGACACATCAGCCTTTTCCTGATTTTACAATACGTGTACCTATAGTGCTTTCTATTTGAGAGTATTACTATTACAATTAGTATTCGTACGTACTTTGATCCATCACTGGTATCTTTGTAAAGTCTCCTGTAATCTTCTTTGTTCTTATCCAGTGACCTCATAAATTCTTCATTTTCGGCTTTGAAGGCTTTGATTTTTTTGACGAGAACGTTTTTCGTAATCATCTGTAATACAAATTAATGAAATAGGAGCCATTTTATAGATGCCAACATGTTGTAACTGGTATACCTTCTGGTCGCATAATCTTTTTCAGGCTATTCTATTTTGGCATACTTTTCTTCGCATAATTTGTATTAGCATAAAAGTACTTTCGCATAGTAATTACTTCGGCATACTACTTTGTTCGCATATTAAAGTTTTGTAATAATTTAACTTGAACTAATTTATATTTGCCTAATGTATACTACGCATATTATTGTTTGGACTAATGGTTACTAGTCATATATATTTCGGAAACCATGATTTTAGTTCCCTATTTGAATAAAACACTTTTTCGCCGTTGTTTAATATGTATTTTAAATCAATTAACATGCATTTTACATATTTTAGAATGTTCTTTTATTTTGTTGCGGGTCTCTTGAATATAAGATATTAAAATGCGTCAATATCTAATTTCAAAGTATAGATAAATTAGGTTAGGTTAGGTTAGTGTGTTGCCCACTTTGCCCAGGCGCGAAGCGCCTAAACTACGCAGAACAGGGGGTCTGCATCGCAGACCCCCGTCGACCTAACTATTGTTCCCATATATTATACAGATTATACACACTTGATTTGCCATGTTGAAACAATCGATTTTCCTTGATCGCTTATATTTTTTTATTACTCACCGTCACTTTTATTCATAAAACTAAATGTGAACCTACCGTCATTCTCCGTATACTGTAGAACGCCTGTAGTTTTTGTAATAGCATGTCAATCATCATGTCGTTGGTAGTCTAATTTTAGGATTAACTATTTGTATGCATCGTGAAATGATGCGTAACAATTATTATGCAATTTTGTATTTATGCTGTGTGATGTTAGTTATTATGGCGGGTATGCCTTTAGTGTGTATGCTTTTAAATATTATGCGTAAAAAAATATGCATAAGTACTATTAGCCTTGTCAATATTTCGGCTAAAAGACATTATGCGTAACTATACACGGTGGAATTTAATCGGTGAACAGGAACCCATTTTTCTAATTCAGTAATCGATGGCGGTCACGTTTATGTAGTACTTAAGTGGAACCAAGTTTTTTTTTTGCATAACAAATTTTTATGTTGAAATTAAACTTTAATTAAAATTTATTGTCAGCCTACTAATGGTTTAGTCTGAAAAGTTTAATACCTCTTTTCAAACTATCAGCCATGCATCGCTCTTATTTTACATAGGAATAGAGTCTATCGCAAAATTTAAAGCATGTGAGTGGTTATTGCTCATTTATGTTTTAAGTTTCTATGGCTGATAGTTTGAAAAGAGGTATTAAACTTTTCAGACTAAATTTTATTAGTAGGGTGACAATAAATTTTAATTTCAACATAAAAAAAATGTATGCTAAAAAAAACTTGGTTCCACTTAAGTACTACATAAACGTGACCGCCATCGATTACTGAATTAGAAAAATGGGTTCCTGTTCACCGATTAAATTCCACCGTGTATTATTACATTTGTTATTATGCATCCCAATAGTGAACCGTTGTAACTATCTAAAGCTTTAATTTATAACTCCATAAGCATAATCATGGTACTAACCGTTTGGTAGCCAAAGCTTCGTAACCAGCTTCGAAATTGGAATAAACTGACTTTGTAACTACCGATTTGTAACCACGTTTAGTAATGAGCTTCGTAACGGGAAATAGAAGCCCGTGTTGTAAACAATATTTCCCATTTGGAAGCCAGCTAGCAAATCCGGCTAAGTTATTCTCATTTCATAGCTGGCTACATAGGAGGGTAACCATATTATGCTCCTACTTTATCAGAATCAATGCACCAAAGGTAGGTAGATACAGCGGTAAGTAAGACATAACACATAACAGACATTTTTGTCAAAAAATTGCCAAGGCTGTAATGGAAACCTTCGAATAGCTCCCGTCAAAAACGTTAATTTTACACGTTAATGATTGTATCAATTCAATATCAAGACTGCCACTGCTCGTAAGATTACACATATCGACGGCCCCTACGTAAGTTGTCGTAAGTTGAAAATGGCAAGTTTACAGGAGAGCACTTTAAAGTTTGAAATGTGTACGGTAGTCACATAGTTCAATGGATTGCTTTGAAAATTGGCATAATCAATAACAAACGTACTATCTTTATAGCGATATAATTACTTCTCTGATATATTTCATATTTTTGCTGGAATTGCACTTACGACAGTATATGACGGAGAAGAGAATCTAAAAATTGTGGTATGTATTACTTACTTCACTTTACGCCGGTGGTCATAAATGGTCATTGATCGTAAGTAATACATACTACAAGATACGTTGGAATTATGCGTGTAAGTTTTGTCGTATCTGTTATTTACAACATTATTTTGCGGACGCATTATAAAAAATTTTGTTAGTTACTATATTATGCCATTTAACAAACAATTTAATAGTATTTTTATGGAACCCTGATGGAATATTTTGAGAAAATTAAGCAGGTGAATCGTTTTTTTGTATGTTTTATTATGAAAAATAGATCAGGTAAAGTGTTTTTGTACAGTTTTTGGAAAATGTCGTGTTGAATGAAGACGAGACTATGTAGTTGAGTTTGATGTAGCTTCATTGTTTGCGAATATTGGAAACTTTAAAAATAATTAAAGATGTTGTAGCTCGTAACGACTGTGCACATGAAATTCATCGAACATTTTCTGAATAGTTGCTATTCCGTTTGGCAAGGGGAGTATTATTTGCAGATTGAAGCAAAGAGTTCTCTTATAATGTAGTTCTGGTACTGGTCAACATTTTCATGGATAAATTTAAGCAGAAGGCATTCAAGAGTTGTCCGAAAAGGCCGTTGGATGACGTTTTTGCTGTAATTCCTGATAGAGTTGGTGATGTGTTACTAACCGATCTTAATGAGATGCATCCCAGAATAAAGTTCACATTTAAGAGAGAGGTGGATGGGACACTTCGTTTTCTTGATGGGTTATTAATGCTAGGTCAGAATGATCGTCTGTCACAAAAAGTCTATAGAAAAGCTACCTGCTAACTGGCTTATACCATTATCTCGCAAACCTGTCCTCGCGGTTCTGTGATTCACAATACATGCGAAATGAGTTTATATTTTTTATTCACATCACATCATTCGCCTGTTTCGGTCCACTGCTGGACACAGGCATCTCCTATTTATTACCTCCTGTTATCTAAACTATTACAAATGTTGCAACATGTCAGACGAGACGAGACGTTGGAGAGCTTGGAGAGGAACAGATATGGTTGGAGACAAAGTCAGCGTACAAGGAGCTCAGGGACGTTTCGACATCACCACACAGTAGAGAGGGCACGTCCATCATTCTTGCCTCATATTACAGGAGTGACAAACGGAATTGGACGCCTATTACGCCGAAGGTGTAGCATTAAGACCATTTTGCGTCCTCATACCAATATGAGTACTTCTTACGATCTCCAAAGGACGCAAATACACTTGGCAGTTCGGGTGCTTATGAGATACCGTACGACTTCAGCAAGGAACGACGTAATGGGTCTACAAGACTCGGAGCACATTCGGAGTGTCAAGGACAGGGAGATAGATATATAGCTCAGCTGTGGTGGACGCATACGATACAGGCACATTGCATTTCCTAAACGCTTTGATAAAGCGAGGATGCTGATACGGTAAAGATGCTACCTGCCACGAAAGATATACAGAGCGATTAAGAGTAATTTTAATCGAAATGGGGGCTGGACTGAGCCAACGGCATAGAAGCCGGTAATCTCCGAGCTAATAATGATGGTTTTGTGCACACAGTGACTTCGTGTGCTTATCTACTGTTACGTAGTGTTTGGTGACATAAACCCGCAGTCGGACATGGCATCAGTGCCGGCGCAAGACCACCCTCAACCCGTTTATCTCAACGGGCTCAGCGAGCCGCTTGGTGCTCATCTGTTTATTATCCACTTTTATTTACCGAATATACATGAGTTTAGCTGTTTTATTATAATTTTGTGCATTTAGTTAGTCCACAAAAACAGTCTATCATTTAGCATTAGGAACGTAGTTTTGAAATTATAACTATAGACATGGCAGATTAATTACTTCTCTCACAGTGCAAAGACATAATAAAAAACCAGTTAACAACAATGCCTTCAGCTTCAACTACATCATAATTATGAGATCGATATCAAGCGTTTTTCAACGTAATTATATTCTTAAAGAACAGTCGTGTCGCTTTCATGATTAGATACTGCAGCTGTTGGCGGTTTCATTCAGTCAGCAGTCAAGTCTTCGAACTACAGACGATGATTTCACTGCTGAATGATGACTAAATACTCATAAATGAACCCACCAACTGCTGCAGTGTTATATAATGTAAGTGATATGGTTGTCTTTTCGTCGTCACTATCACAAAAAATGCCGTTTTATTACAATGACTTATGCATTTTTTTATCGTTTGGTTCAAAAAGAAGCAGCGAACCTGTATAATGAGCAAAAATTATTGAAATACGCCGACATTATAATTGTAAATTGTAGTAACTCTGTATTTGATCCGGCGCATACTGTCTTAAATATCACTTACAATAGAAATTTAAAAACAGTTTCCGACGAAAAATGTCTCAAGTGCACATACAACACAAAAAAATTAATAAAATCCAACGTAAATAGTAGTATGTTAAACTTAAGACAAAACACCGATCTTCAACTCCGAAGTAAGTTGTGGTAAGTGATAACATACTACAGTATTCACCGGTATTATTAAAAAATTGTCAGCATCCATACTAATAAATTCACAACTGATTTCTGAGTGAACTCGAATAGATTGCTAACTTTGCTTAGTGGATTTAAATCATTTTTATTTCTGAACCGTCTTTTATTTCATCTCAGACTACATTTTGTTTAACTACAACGGCCGTTTCGAAATTTAATTTTGGTCTCGCAGCTACTTTGAGTTTGTTTCCGATGTAGTGTCTTACTTTTATCGAATAAAATGTATCGTTTATCCATTTTTGTTTCATCTAGTTGTTAGTTATTGGTAAAAAATTATCGCTCTTGAAAAACCTCTGCCCCACCGCGTATAAGATCGTAACTGGCACTTACGCTGCGCGAGCGCGGGTGGCCACCCCGTATTAACTATCGTAAGTACACTTACTACAGTATACGACGGTGCTTTTTTAAGTTACGATAGTTTTCGGGTGTCAAAAACCTATTTGTAATAGGTTTTTTTAATTTTTTCTTCGTGGAACGGAAACATTGCTAAAAGATATAATGTTTTATGAAATAAAAAGAAAAACCCAAATTTCAAGTTACGACAACTTACGTAGGGGCCGTCGATATGTATACTCGTACTCGTAGTAAAAAATTGTTTTGTGGATCCCTCAAAATTTTACTTATCAATTCATTAATTAATAATACACTAGGCAGGTACTATTAATTATGCGCATAATACATTAATAAATTCATTCATAAAGTGGAAAAGCATTCTGCCAGCCAGCAGGGCACCACAAGGCTGTAACATCAGTTACCAATTCTTTAGTATGTTCTTAAGCGTCCATATCGTCGGGGATAGCAATATCGCGTAACTACCAAAGCAGATAGAGTTCAAATATCAAATAATTGACACTCAAGTAGAACCTAATTGAATTTGTTAGTTACGCGGTATTGCACTATCCCCGACGATATATTTAATTTAATCTAGCTAGAGGGCTAGGCTAAGGCTAGGTATACGGAAACTAAATTTTGAATAGTTAATTTAAAAACACAAAAAAGAATCGGTAACTGTTATTACAGGCTTGTAGATTTATCCTGCAGTACATTTTCCGTATTCATTTACATCATTCCATGTAATAAAACTACTCTATCGTGTCGCCATTCCGAGTTTTCACTATGATATACAGGGAGACTTCAAATTGGTGATACAAAACAATAAAACTTGAATCTATTAATGGTTTTGAACAACTTTTACTAGGCGACCAAATATGAAAACTCAAGAAAAAAGTTGACGCTTCCATACATTTTGGTCAACCTATCTTAGTACATTTCTATGGAAGTGTCGATTTTTTCTTGAGTATTCATATTTGGTTCCATAGTAAAAGTTGTTCAAAATCATTAATAGATTCATGTTTTATTATTTTGTATCACCAATTTAAAGTCACCCTGTATATTATGATTTAAACTTGAACTTACTTTTTTCGACATAATGTCCTCAAACCATTCGATAATTTCCTTTCTACTGTGCAATGTTTGTTCACACGTAGAAAACATCTTATTCGGTATTTCACATAACACGTGCAAATCTAGAGAGGGATTTGTGTTCGCTCCGTCTGCAATCAAAATTATCAAAAAAATATATATTTATAAGCAATACCTATACTAACTAGTCGTTAAAAACATCTGCATGCTTAGCCAAGTTGCCAATCGCTAACGCTTAGTAGCGTATAGTAGTTTTTCCTCCCTGTCACTCATTCATATTAGTGGTACAAAAGACAGTTACAGCTTCCTTTCGCTTACGATTGACGATTACGCGTTAGCGATTGGCAACTTGTCTAAGCACCCTGGTGATAACGTGAGCCAGCTTTTATCTAATCCTCGCGCCAAATGGGCCCCTCAATCCCACATAACTCGTCATTTAAAATATATGTAAATCAACAAAAATAAATTCATTCTTCAAATCCATACTTCATATCTCTTTGACCGGCAAGAAAACTTAAATGTGTTCTGTGTCGTTCTGCTTATCACATGTTCTAGTATTGGACTACCGACAAAAGTGTAGGTACCGTGGTACAACCAATTGGACCACGGGTAAACTGACTTCCTCGTAGTACAATCGGTTGGACTATGGATAATTTTATTTCCCCGTGGCCCAACCAGTTGGACACAGTGATTGGACCACGGGTCGCAAGCGCAACGTACCTCATCATCATCATCATCATATCAGCCGAAAGACGTCCACTGCTGAACATAGGCCTCCCCCAAAGATTGCCACAATGACCGGTCCTGCGCCACCCGCATCCAGCGGACTCCTGCGACCTTCACCAGGTCATCGGTCCACCTTGTGGGGGGCCTACCCACGCTACGCCTTCCGGTACGTGGCCGCCACTCAAGAACCTTCCCGCCCCAACGGCCATCGGTTCTACGCGCAATGTGCCCCGCCCACTGCCACTTCAGTTTAGCTATTCGGAGAGCTATTTCGGTTACTTTGGTTCTGCTGCGGATGGTCTCATTTTTAATCCGATCACGCAGAGAGACTCCTAGCATAGCCCTCTCCATTGCCCTTTGGGTGACTTTGAGCCTTCTTATGAGACCCATTGTAAGCGGCCACGTTTCAGTACCGTATGTCATCACTGGCAACACACACTGATTAAAGACTTTCGTCTTCAAACACTGCGGAATATTGGACGAAAATATGTGTCGTAGCATCCCGAACGCTGCCCAACCGAGTCGGATTCGACGATTGACCTCTTTCTCGAAGTTGGACCTACCTAACTGAATAGTTTGCCCTAGGTATATATATTCGTCTACAACTTCGAGTGTAAAGTCTCAGATTATTACGGGAGTTGGTGCTACATGGGAATTCGACATAATTTTCGTCTTATCCATGTTCATCCTAAGACCAACTCGCTCGGAGGCTTTACTGAGGTCAACGAGCATAGTACTTAAGTCCTCCAAGGTCTCAGCCAAGACTACTATATCATCAGCGAATCGAAGGTGAGTGAGGTACTCGCCGTTTATGTTGATACCCAGCCTTCTCCAGTCCAGAGTCTTAAAGACATCCTCCAGTGCAGCGGTAAACAGCTTAGGGGAGATGACATCTCCTTGCCTAACTCCCCGCTGCAGCAGAATAGGCTTCGAGCTCTGGTCTTGGAGTCGGACTGACATTGTGGCGCTCTCGTACAAACACTTCAACACCTCGATATAGCGGTAGTCGACTTGGCACCGTTGGAGAGACTGTAGTACTGCCCATGTTTCGATCGAATCGAAGGCTTTCTCGTAGTCCACAAACGCTAAACAGAGGGGCAGGTTATATTCTTCGGTCTTCTGTATAACCTGGCGAAGCGTATGGATGTGGTCTACGGTACTAAAGCCTCTTCGGAAACCGGCTTGTTCGGGAGGCTGGAAGTCATCAAGCCTGCGTGCAAGACGATTCGTAATGACTCTTGAAAACAGCTTATAGACATGGCTCAGAAGTGAGATGGGTCGGTAGTTCTTCAATAAAGCGTTGTCACCTTTCTTGAAGAACAGTACCACCACACATCTGTTCCATGCCTTTGGCGTTCTCCCTTCCAGTAAGACGGAATTGAACAACTTCTGAAGGGCCGTAAGGATCGGTTTACCACCCGCCTTCAGAAGCTCAGCTGTAATTCCGTCCTCCCCAGGCGCCTTGTTATTTTTGAGCTGTTCAAGAGCCATTCTAATCTCGCACAGGCTGATGTCCGGGATGTCTTCTGTATAGTGTCGGGTCAGTCTAGCTCTGAGGTCTTCCGCTAGATCAACTTCGGGTCTGCTAGTTGACGTGTACAGCTGTCCATAAAAACCCTCTATCTCACTCAGCAGCTCAGATCTGGATGTGACGATTCTACCATCCTCAGTCTTTAATTTGGCGAGCTGGCTTTGCCCAACAGACCTACCTACCTTTTTCATATACCTACCTCTGACTTGACATCGATGACAAAATGAAGAGTACCTCTTCAAAAGGGCTTATTTCCACTTCGTCAATAGAGATTATTTCTTGAATGAAAACAAAAAAAGCAACCCTTGTTGATGGAGTGGAAATAAGCTCCTTTGAAAATACACTCTCCAAATATGACTATGAGCTTACCACTAGCTTCTGCAGCACATAGCTGCAACAGCTGTTCAGGGGGCAGCTTGGCTACATTCATGATCTTCAAATCCTCAGACGGTGGTAGCGACATTGTTTGGCCCAACTCTAACAACTCCTTATGATTTGTCCGCAACGTTGCGTACAATTCCAATAAACCTTGCTGAAAAATATTTTCCAAATTCCTAATTAACCTTTTAACCGCCGTAGTCCGATATGTCAGACAGTCAAAACCCAGCTCACTTCGCCAGTCTTGAGAGATAATAAGACAAAGGTCTGATTTGGTTTTTATGATTCTAAAATGAGTGCATTCAAATGCAAGCTCTGATCTGCGAGACGAAAATTTTTATTCCTCCTCCTACTGAGTTAAGGCAGGGGTGTGAAGGTGGCTTCAACTAAAATTATGATCTACCAGTCTTCGAATCTGTTTGGTGGTAATTAAATTGAAATTACAAAAGTAACTGTGTATCTGTCGGCCGCTTGTAAGCTTAAACTACTAAAACGAATTTAACTTGTAGAGCAGATAGAGCAGCCCCTCGACACTTCATACTATGGTAAATTATGAAAGCATTTGGTACCAACATTGAGACATAAATATAATCTTATAGAATTAAAATGCCTACTGTTGCATTTTATTAGCACATAATCATACTGGCCTTCAAACTTAGACGTATTATACTTTTATTTACCACCTAAATAGGTAAAACGTCAGTGTCAGAAACGTACCGTCTAATTGTTTATTATGAATCCCGGGTTCATGTTTTATTGTGTTTTAAACAAAATATTTAAATGTTTCGTCTAAATGGGGGGCACAACAATAAGGAAATGTGAAGTGTGTTGTGTTCGGCGTGAATTAAAACGGACTTCTGGCGTATTTTTGACAAGATTTCCTCTTGATCCAGACATGTCAGTATCAAATTATTTTATCTTAGTAGCTAATTATTTTATCATTTCATTATTAACATTCAAATTAATGGTGTGCCTGAAGCCAAGAGCGAAAATTTGTACCATGTTTTGAACTCTCTAGCGACATTGAGCGGCTATCCTCTTAATGTGGCGACGGATGTTGACTTTGTGACCCGCGTCGCTGTGAAAAACGACACCGATACCAAGAAACCGAAGCCCATCATAGTAAAATTGCAAGCGCGCTATAAAAAAGATGACTTTTTATCCTCTCTACGTAAGCTAAAGGATCTTAGAGCTAAAGACTTAGGATTCACTAATAACGACTCACGGGTATACATCAATGATCATCTGTCCGGATTCAACAAATACTTACTTAGACAGGCTCAACTTAGAAAAGCCGAAAAACAGTATAAGTACTGTTGGGTTCGAAACTGTACGGTAATGGTGAGAAAGACAGATAATTCCCCCGTTATTTACATAACCAGTGAAGAGGCTTTAAACAAAATGACATAAGGGTGACTCTTCCTGTATCTATAGGTTTAATATTTATAGTAACTTTTGTATACATCTTTGGAATTCGTTTGTGTTGCAGGAACAAATCTGTTATATTGGTTATATTCTTATATATTTTTAATATTGTTTTAATGGTGCCTTGTTTGCAAAACGTAATTGATAATACTGTGCTGAAAACAAATAATAACCTGCTAGGACATTCGCTATTAAATATTTTATTAAGGGACCGAACTCTACCTAAGAAGATTTTTCATACTATTTATATTATATCTCATACTTACTCTAATGTCTCTTAGTTTTTACTATCAGAATGCTCGAGGCCTCCGGACTAAGACTACTGCATTTCAACGAAGTTTGATAAAATATAATTACGACTTCGTATGCATTACCGAAACGTGGCTTGTTCCAGGCATATTTGATTCGGAGTTATTTGACGCGAGGTACAACGTTTACAGAACAGACCGCGACTGCGAGAAGTTGGGGGTGACGCGGGGGGGCGGCACCCTGGTGGCGGTGCGCCGCGACCTGCGGGCCGCGGCGTGTCCTGTAGTGGCGCTACCAGACGCTGATATCACAAGTCTAGATATTTCTATCACTCAAGGGCCGTTATCAAAAAAACTTAGATTATTTACCTGTTACTTCCCTCAAGGTAGAGAGCAAAGAGACTCCCAATCTACATTTTTCGAATATTTGTCCGATTTGCATGTTAATTTCCCTGATGATATATTTCTAGTTTTGGGCGACTTTAACATCGGAGATGCAGTATGGAGTCGCCCTAATAATAATAATGAGATCTCAGGCCTTCATTTAGAAAATCCCTATTTTAACGTTCTCACTAGTCAATTATCCGCATTCTTATCTTTCTGTAGTTGGCGTCAATATAATCACATTACTAATAAAAATGACCGACATCTAGATTTAGTCCTCTCTAACCACCGGTGTAACGTTGCTAGTGCAGATCCTCTTGTTCCAATTGATGCCCATCACCCAGTCCTCGGTGTTAAGATTGATATTGGCTCGACTGGGCGTCATTTAAAACCAGCTCCACGACTAATTCGACGTTTTTTTGCAGCAGACTATACACTTATTAACCCCTCGTATGCTTAGGCACGGATCCGTGCGTGCGAATTTCAATTTATTGTTTTAAGTGTCAAGGTCACTTTTTCAGTAACCTAATTTGACAGGCCGCATACGAGGGGTTAAGTCGAAATTATGTGAAATTGATTGGCAGACTCAACTAGCCACTGACAATATTGATAGTGCCGTTGATTGCTTTTACTCAACTGTAAATAAGATAATACACGAATTTGTTCCTACCAAAACCGTAACAAAAAGTAGTTTCCCTTCATGGTATTCGTACAATCTAATCACTTTAATTAAGAAAAAAAATAAAGTACATAAAAAATGGAAAATATACGGGAGGTTGACTGACTACAATGATTTTTCGAACTTACGTAAAAAAATTAAAAGCGAAGAAATTTCTTGCTATAACTTATTTATTTCAAGGGCCGAAAATAACATAAGAATAAACTCTAAATCGTTTTGGTCGTTTATCAAATCAAAGAAAGACTGTAGTGGTATACCTGATTCTGTTTACTTAGATAATGACACGGCAAATGATGGACTTAGTACGGCTAACTTATTCAACAATTTTTTTCAATCTGTATTCGAACCGATTCAGTCTCCTACATCTACACCCAACTAGCAAAATTTCGTCATATAATCGTCGTGGAAACGTAACATATTCAGGCTTTTAGCTTATGAAATTGGTCATAAAAACGTAATAATTACGTTTATATAACGCGATTTGGGCCCATATTACTCAGCTTTTTAGCCATATAAAAGCCATTTAACTGAAACTGCCACCACTTATTAGTCATATAATAATCATCGCCGTGACCACTTTATAGCTAACTAGCTGAATAATAGCGACTTATATAGCTTTTATATGACTTTTAATCATATAAGAGCCATATAACCGTTGAGTTAGTTATTTATTGATCATATAATTGCTACTTATATGCCAAATTTGTGGAATAAAAGTGTCCAGCGAAACTAAACAGAAGATGGATTGACAACTTGCTCGTGCATATAATTTTGTTAGTGCTAGCTGGTGTAAACAAAATTAAATCACTTAATGCCGTTGAGTATGTTTTGACAGAGCTATCTAAGTAATATATGACCATGTTATAATTGGCATTATAAATTCTACATAATGGTGAAAATGTATTGCGAATACCACTTTACTGATAAAGTATACTATATTTAGTAGTAAATAATGAAAGCGCCACTTTAATTATTAGTTATTACAATATAAATTAAATAAATATTTTTAATTATTACGAAGGTAACTACTATATGACATATATACGATTAGCATATCATATAACTGCTTCGTATTAGTTCTTATATAGCAAGTTTAGTGGTTTAAGCGCCATGACACCTACAGGTAGATACGTTAATCATATAAAAGTAACAGCTGAAACCAAAAAGTTCTATAATAGCAATTATTTTTCCATTTACTCGAGCATAGGTCATATAAGATGTAATTATTCGACAAATAGTCAAGTAAGCGTCATGTAAAAGCAGGTTACACAGCATTAATCTTATATGACTCTTTAGTCATAAAAGATGTCGAGATGCTGAATAAAACACTTTTATAAAACAACATATATAATTAGCTGTTATATGACTTCATTCACAATAGTCATATAATAGCAACTGCGTTACGTTTACTCGACTTTTTCTCACAAGTCATAAGTCAGCCATATAAGTTTTTGCTACTCGGCAAAAAAGTCATATAAGCGTTTTATAAATGTGTCTTTTTCAGCAACTTCTTATATGACTCTTAAGTCATATAAGAAAGTCGTATAAACGTTTATATGACATCTTATACGACTATTATGCTATTGCTGTATAAGTTGGCTTTATACGACAGGTACTGTGTAATTTGCGTTTATATGACTTTTATACGACATATTGCTGTATAAGCTGTCTTTATACGATAGGTACTGTGTAATTCGCGTTTATATGACTTTTATACGACTTATTAGCTGAGTAAGCTCGATGTTATATGACTGTTTTGCTAGTTGGGCATCCACTATCAACAGTCCTCAAGCTTGTGTCATCAATAGCATTAAAATCGACATGCCTTTAGTAAAAAAATACCTTAAAACCTTGAATGAGTCAAAAGGGAGCGGTCCTGATGAGATTCACCCGGTATTTTTAAAACGTTGTAGCAGGTCACTTGCCTTACCTGTATGTTTACTTTATAATATGTCTCTTAGATCTGGATCCTTGCCAAAAGTTTGGAAGAAGTCTATTGTTGTGCCCATTTTTAAAAGCGGAGATAAACATAACATTAGGAACTATCGTGGAATTTCTAAGTTATCAGTGCTTCCTAAACTTTTAGAAAAAATAATCTATGACACGTTATACCCAACAGTAAGACCTATGTTGATAACGCAGCAGCATGGATTTATTAGTAAGCGTTCAACTGAATCAAATTTGTGCGAGCTGCTTGACTATGTCCTTAATGCGATGAATAACAATTTTCAAGTAGACGCGGTCTATACTGATTATTCAAAGGCTTTCGATAAGATTTCGCATTCTGTGTTATTAAATAAACTTGAAAACTTTGGTATTCATGGAGACTTGTTACGTTGGCTTACTTCATATTTGCGGGACAGAACTCAGGCAGTTACCATTAAAGGCTACACCTCTAGTTTCGTCCCTGTCACTTCAGGTGTACCTCAGGGCTCCCATTTGGGACCGCTTTTATTTAATATATATATTAACGATGTTATTAATTGTTTCTCTTATTCCAAGGTACTACTTTATGCGGATGATACTAAAATATATACTATGGTAAAATCCGAAACTGACTGCCTAAATTTGCAGAAAGATCTTAATAGATTAAATAGTTATTGTTTATCTAATCATCTTTACTTAAACATAGATAAATGTTCGATTATTACTTTTACGCGAAAGCATGACCCTATTAGGTTTAATTATAACATAGGAAGCCAAAATTTGACTAGAGTCACTGAGATAAAAGATTTAGGAGTACATTTGGATAGTGAACTTCAATTCGTTTCCCACGTAAACAAGATAACTTCAAAAGCTTATAAAATGCTCGGTTTCATCTTTAGGCAAAGCAAAGATTTTAAAAGTCCAACAACATTATGGTTACTATTTAATGCGTTTGTACGGTCGCACTTGGAGTATGCATCTACAGTCTGGAATCCTCACTTTTTAGTCCATATTAGCTCAATTGAAAGTATCCAAAAAAAGTTTATAAATCGAATGAAATACAAATTTAAATTTCTCAAACTTGATAATGTTGATACCCTGCAGGTGAGAAGAGAAAAG